>NQII01010416.1:5801-39204 GCA_002778355.1 Clitarchus hookeri
AAACCTTTTCACATGAATCACTTGACTAGAAATGAAAGCCCAACCAATGCACTGCCAATTCATACATTTTGTACGCGATACTACTGCCACCTGTATATTTGCATATTGCTATCCCATGACTTTTGTCACCTCTGTGTATATTACCAGAAGTACTGCTTGCGTACGTCGTCCGAGCAGGCTCTCTTCTCTTCGTCGACCGAACGCGTCTTTATCGGTACAGCCTGTCAATGTACGGAGGACATATAAAATATAAAATACAACGAAATTAAATTTTAGTATGCCAATCCCAGAGGGTTGGCGACCTGCCTGGTGAAAATTAAAGATGACTAAGCTTCCTCAAAATACTTACTTAAAGACGCATTTGAAAAACCCGCCTTTCGCGAGAGATGTAGCTCACAGATTTTTTAACACACCATACATTCTCGTGGCAACAGTCAACAAACTCTATGTAGCTTATATCCTCCGAATGGAAAGTTGAAAGCAGAATGCGAGAGTGAAAATTTTGTAATAGTAGATTCGATTGTATAGAATGTAGTAAATGATAATGGAAAAAAATTAAACTTGGTTTAAAGTGTTAGTTATTTACCAAATTATAATGGCTACAAAGTGCACACGTACAATTTTTTATAGTGTCCAGTACTATTTGGTCACTGAATCCATCAAATTACATTCATATGCTACCTGCAGAGATGCAACACTTTTATAAAACTAATGTAAAAATAACAGCACAACAGAAATATAAAATGTTTGTTGTGGCAAGGAGTCAGAATCGGTTTTGAACTGTTTGAGCAAATAAAATTACGCAAATGGGAGTCCATGTTTTTCCGTCGATGATGTCACGCATTACTACCGCAATCATGAAACAATGTTGGTTATTGGCAGGAAACTATAATCAATTAATAACTGGAGGACTGTTTGTCAACGTGGCCCTGTTGCCCAAAACACAACAGTATTGACTTATCGGTTGTGTTTCGTCATTAAGGTTTAATAAACAGCGAAAAGTCGTATTTATGTATCATGGATATGTACGCGCGTCCCAATAAAAGCCTAGGAAGCCTGTCGCAAGAGCGCAGCACTCGCACTCTCCCTAAAAGACACTGTGACGTAGAGGGTGGGGCTGTTCAACAGACAAACATTATGGGCTACATTTTGAGTTGGTTTTATGGTTTCGGGACACGATATCGATGATAACTGACTAGGATAATAAATCGTTTGAAATATAACCTTCGGTATAATTTTTTTTGGGGGTAAACTAAGTAATTTCAACTTAAAAACATTATAACATATTATAAAAAAATTTCTCTTTATCGCAAAGTTTTATTTTTGTTAACATGTTTATTGAAGTAACAGAAGTGGAATATTGCAATTATTTGCAAATAAATTCCTGGTTTACCCACAGTAAGGGGGTTGTTATTTTGATATAAAATTTTATTTCAGAAGATAAAACTGAAATATGAGTGAAGCGCATAGCAAATGTCCAAGAACTACATTCTATTACAGGGGCCGCGAAGGCTCAGCGGTTAGCCGCTCGCCTCCCCCCAAGGCGAACTGGGCTTACTTCCAGCGGCGTCATTCCCGAATTTTCGCGTGTGAGAATCGTGCTGGATGATGCCGCTGGCCGGTGGGTTTTCTGGGGGATCTCCCGTTTCCCCCGCCCCTTCGCTTCGATGCTGTTCCATTCTCACCTCAATAACCCTCATCGTCTCTCAAGACTTTGGTGTTAAGAGCCACCAAAATATCTTCGCTCACTCACTATTACATATCAACAACATGAAAAATTTCTTTGAGCTGCATCCTACCGTATTGATTTTCTTCAATTTCAAAATATTTGGTAAAAAAAAACATGAATTTAAACATTTTACAGCTAGTTTTATAAACTTTTGAAAATTCATTAAATCATTTCATTTTACAACAAGAAAGGATTTAATTTTGTCGGGTAGAAAATTTTTGCATCTAGGTTTGTTGCTATTCTGTGTTTTATAATTTTCTTTCGTGTTACTGGGAGGCCGCGAGAGTCGGGTAGTTGACAGCAGGAAGGCGTCGCCACTAGGGTCTGCTGACATTTCACGGAAATGTGCAGTTTTCGCCAGAGGTAGGCAGCCGTCCTCTCGCGAAATGCGATGACAAGGGGAACTGACGAGCCCTGGGTCATCAGTCGAAGTCTCGTCGAATCAGCAGTAGAAGCTAGCGCGTACATGAGGTCACACACACACATTTGCGTGGTTTTCGAGGCCGGTCGTCGGCCTGCCGCGGAAGAGTTGAGATAGTTCCTGCGGGTAGCGTAGATTACATCTAGACGGCGGTTCGGGCTCCCCTGTGGTCGGGGTTAGTTGTCGATTATTGGACGGCGAAGTGCGGAATGGGATCGCAATTCGCCGAAACGACTGGTCCAGGTGTAAGATGTGTGATGTGGTGTTATCCCGGCAAGTGGTGATGTTACGTATCTGTGGATCGTCCGAGGATAGAAAGAGGCTGATGCGGTCGTCGGGGTCATTCGCTCATAATGTAGAGTTTGTTTACATGAAATATTAAAGTAAGATAGATGATTAGATAGGTTCAGGCTTAGATCATTTTTTGTGTAAAACACTCAGTCTTCGATTTAAACTGTAATCTGTTATTAATTAAGCTTAGTGAACCTGAATGTGGAAAGTAACAACTGGGTACTTATAAATTCAGTTATTTGTTTTTAAATAAATCATTAAGGAATAATTAAGTTTCATTGTCCATTTGTTTTCAGTTACTCCATGATCTGAGGATAATTTAACATGTGAAACTTNAAGGAATAATTAAGTTTCATTGTCCATTTGTTTTCAGTTACTCCATGATCTGAGGATAATTTAACATGTGAAACTTCCCTTTTTTAAACTCATCTGATTGTATTCTATGCTTTAACGTGCCTTATTTTTTTGTTTTTTATTGGTAACCCTCCAAAAACGGTTTCTTTCTGTACCTGCCGAAACTGAAAATTTCGCGCATTTGAAATTACTACTACAGACAAACGAAAGGGAGTGCAAAGAAACTAAATANCTGCCGAAACTGAAAATTTCGCGCATTTGAAATTACTACTACAGACAAACGAAAGGGAGTGCAAAGAAACTAAATACGTCAAATCAGGAGGGAAAACACATAGATTCAATTACTGATTTGAGTATCTAGTTAAAAATAATAGCTGGTGGAAATTTAACCTAAAAATAGGTTTTTAGCAAAAAGCGAGTGGAAAGTAGTGCCGTCCTCACTCTGTGGCCACTGTCCGAACTCGGTGAAGGCCTTGCGTGTAAGCATTCCCGCGAAGGGCGGGAGGGAGGTGGTAGCCGTGAGTGCGCAGTAGCAAACAGCGAGGACCAGTTTCGGTAAATNATTCCCGCGAAGGGCGGGAGGGAGGTGGTAGCCGTGAGTGCGCAGTAGCAAACAGCGAGGACCAGTTTCGGTAAATCGAGGAGGTTGGGGGTGGTGCTGACTGTGGGGTTGGTGGTGGAGGCAGGTAGATGCCTGTAAGCCGTGGCAGGGCGAGGAGTCTAGCAGTTCTTGGAAATGAAATGGAAACTGACAATAATAACTCTATACAGCCCTTCTTTAGCTAATGTCTCTCTCTATAGGTAAATTTCGTCGGAAGGAATTGCAGTACTAAAACTCTATATCAATTTTTTTAGAATAGGATTATAAAACTTTTTGTCACCAAACCAGCATTTTCATTCCCAAAAGACAATCCTTAAAATTCAAAGCGTAGCAAATTTTTTTTTTCAAACAAAAATAAATGTTGAATATTCTAAATGTAGGAGTATGTAGTGGTAATTTACAACTTCTCCCATGCACAAAAATGTTTATATAGCTATCTGAACCCAGTATTCTTAGATAATGGGTGATGTTACAGATAACTAGAATTGTAATAAAAAATACAGGTAATTTGAGCGAATATAACTATGCCGAATGAACATTCAAAGATAGATTCGGAGTTGCGTGTTGTTGCGCTGCCGACACATACAACACTATTTATAAAAATTTCCTCAAGTATACAGCACTGGTTTTGGAAAATATAATTTCTGGTTATGACGTAAATATTATGCAATCTATATAATTTTCGTATGAATTTAATAGCAAAAAGGTAGCTTATTTGTTTCACGTTTGTTAACATGCTGCGCACAAATACTGCACAGACTGAACTATTCCTACAAAAGAGATCGGTGAGCAGTACCTAATAAAACGATTAACTTTTGCGTACCATATACGCATGATTATTATAGATATTGATGATTTATAATGCATAAAATTACTGAAAAACCTCAGAGCTACAGCTAGTGTGTAATGGTTGTGTAGCGAGAGTTGCCTTTTACTTTCTTCGTCACTACCAAATGATAATTTTTAAAATTTATTTTTTATTATTAAAATTACATGACTGATAGGCATATTTCAACTGCCTAAACCAAATAGAGATGTTAATTTTTTAGTTTGAAACTCAATGGGATAAAATAGGTTATTTTATTTATGTAAACATTTTATAATTGTTAAAAACTTCAAAACTTTTGTTCTGGATTTTTATTAGGGAAGTCCAAACGATAAAATACAGTAACGATGTTTCTTTGTTCCGCTTTTGTTTTTGTTATATTTCAGTCATATATTCACTCATAAACTTCAACTATGTAAAACAACACTAAGGGATTTACACAAAAAGTTTTTTTTTACCTATTCATCAGATCCTTCGCAAAACTGTCTGCAAATGTAAATCCACGAGCTTTGTTTTTTAAAACTCTATATGCTTCTCTACATCTGATATGAAAAGTTCTAAATCACAAAACCTCGTCAAGCCCATGAGGGTCGTATCTCACAGCTATGGCAAATAACCGCAAGGGTCGATTGACAGCATAGTAATACAAAGCGGCGACGCAGCGGCACCGGAGATACGTGTGCACAGACACTGATTCATCTCAGCTAGCCAACGATGCTGTTGTTGTTTTTTTCTAACCTACTCTAAAACTAAGTGTTATATATTAGTCCGCTGTAGGAACGCGATTATTGCGTCTCAGGGCTAGCCCCTTACGCTTACAAAGAAAGGAAACACATGCAAGGAGACGTGCATCGCGGCAAAGAGGGATTGGGTTTCCCATGGCCGAGTTAGGCCATGAGAAACCTCCCTAGTGTACTTATAGTTAACTAACTACATCTTGAAGAGAAAGGGAAAAACCGGCACAGAACCGTCAAAAACCCTTTCGACAGGAAAGAATTAAAAATTATTACATGCATTATGAGAAAATGCTACAGGAGAAAGATAGGTGGGTACTATGCTCTTTATTAAGATGCTGTTGTGTACCTACAAAGCAAAAGTAGTTGTAAGGGCACAGAGAGATTCATAGCAACCTCACTGTGCAGGATTACCTGAGAAGCGACCTTTGTGACGCGTCACTTGGCCTTCGTCTGCTCTACCTGGAAGTTTTCCTGGTCGACGCAGCATCATTCCAAAGATAAGGATATTTCAATTTGTTTGGTTAATATATTATCTATATAAAACTATTTACAGAGTTTTTTTTACCTAATAGGGTTGCGTGTTATTGCATAATCGTGAATTTCGTTTTAAAAATGCGTTAATACTAGAACGCGTCCAAGAAAATCGAGAAGAGCCCATCGATTGAAAGGCATGTAACTATTAAAATTCGATTCCTTGGATTACCGTGACATCCTTACCACTATGGAAATGTTGGTGTTATAAAAATTAATAGACAAACTTTGTCGTTCATAAATACAGGTAATAATTATGCTGTATACGTAAATAAATAGTATACTTCGCAAAGGATGTTTGTTGTGACCGTATATATGCTTATTAACAATGTATACTCTTTTTTTTTACCACCCAAAATTGCTTTTGTAACAAGTTCTGACACACCACAGGCTGAACATCTTGGATCTGCTTTGGCTTACTATTACTCCCATTCACATGCTGTTTAGCATAAGAAAAATTTATTTTAAAACAATTAAGTTACCACAAAGACACTCCGGCCATTACCAAAAAAAAGTTACAAATAATGGTGGTTATTGGGTTATAGTAAGATGCTGATTGCTGGAAAACTTGTTTCACGATAGCAGGGAGAACGTCATCACTAATGCCATTTCCACTGCTAGTGATGATCGTCCTTCTGGAAAGAACGTGAAGAAATTGTAAGGACATCAACAAAGGACCACTCTTCTCAGATACCAATTACACCTCATTCGTCCCACATTACAGCATGCAAAATCAACAAAAGGTAAGCAATTTTGTGATATGTATAGTTGTTATATAATCCGCAAGAATCCCTGATCGCATAAATGTGATTATTCGATATATACGCAAATACTATACTTGTAATTTCACATTACTTACTGTCTGCTTATTACGCGTCACTGATATCCACATTATGTGAAGTAAGTATGTTTACGGCCATGCTCAGTCCACATTTTTAGTTCTGTTTATTTATTTATCAATACACGGCACATTATGCCACTGGCCACTTTACAAATGGGTGTGTTCTAATATTTCTGCCCGCAATTACTGAATGTATTTCATATTATCAAATATATTACATGTATATAAGTTCCCTTTTTAAATGCGTTTGAAATATATTGTTCTAGGAATGAGAGTGGGTCTTCGAATGGAATACCTGTTACTCAGATGAGTAGGTCCTCACGCCAAGATGCTCCCCCTCTAAAAACATATTCGAGACGTCGACAAAGAAACACTACGCCTCCCAGAACTCCTTCGCCTGCATCTGAATATTTAATGGGCTGGTAAGAGTTTTCTTATGGAGGGTGGAATGGATTGGGGAGGGGGGAAAGGTGGAGAAAGAATCAATAATTTCAGAATAAATTATTCCCTATTTAAAACTAAATATGTAACTTGTTTACATCGTTCCTGTTAAATTCTTGTTTTGTTTCATTATTCTTGAATTTAAATATTTTGCTGTACCGAAGAGTAAAAATAAATTTTGTCATAGTTTGTGCTAATGACATCTTCGGTCCCATCAAAAGTAAACGGCACTTGCATATTTATTTTGCATGAATATAGACACGCTTTAAATGGATACTTGACATAGGTCAAATCATGGTGGTTTTAAAAGTAATTTTCGTTCATAGCGTTTTTTTTTTTTCGGCGTTTAATGATGTGCAGTCCATATTCGTGCGTGATGAATATCTTCCCGATCTTCTTGTTGAGTCCAGCACCAGTGATCCTTCCAAAACAGTCCGAATTGAAGGACGCAGAATTGTTGATCTTGTGTATTTCACCAGGCAGGACGATACATTGACACAGCATGACAAGAAATGTACAGGAGCACGATACATACTTACATCTGAGAACAGAAAAGTACGTATCAGCTACTTCACGTTTCATGTGTGATGGAACCAGAAAAATGTACACTGATCCTCCTGAAAACAAAAAAAAAATTAATACTGCATTCGCTTGGGGGGGGGGGATGGTAAAGCTGCTGGCATTGGACAGACTCAAGCTAAGGACATTTTTTCTGTTATGAATATTCCAGTAATGACCAGACGACACTTGTCCACAGCGAGATAAAAGTGGAAGGGGTAAAGCCTCCTTTCATTTTACGGTTATATAGTGCTATCGAGACATACATCTGGAAATAATTCTCGTCCTTATTTTCGGAGAAAGGCTGTACTCAACCGTGAAACCAAATTGCGGTTAAACTCGACGCAGGAAATACTTTTGGACAAATATAATGATTAATCTTTAAACAGCCGTGATTTACTATTGGAATACTTATTCTCATTTACATTTTTAATTTTTTTTATTTCCTTGCTATTACTAGCGTTATTTCAATCATAAGTTTTTTCCCTTTCCCTTTTAGAATTTAAGTGTGAAATCTAACAGGTTCATGCTAAGTCACTTTATTTTGCTTTTAAAGTGACAAATAGCAACAAGCCGAGCAACATTACAAGTGAGTATTTATTAATACTTAGCGTACTTTTTTTAGTTTTTTAAATAATAAACGTGCATATTACACGTTGTAAAAATTTGTATTCACAACTATTTTTAAAAAATCCCAAATTAACAACTGTTTCATAAGCTGCGTATAGAGTTAAAGTAAAAACAGCTGTTGGATGAGTGAGGGAGACGGAATTATCTTGAGGAAAGCCTACAAGTTTTCCAGATACGGAAGTCCAGATGTTGCATTTGCCGCGGTAGCTACGCGAAAATCTCTTTCCCATGACTACAACTAACGAATAAAAGCGAGGTTAATTACGGAATCCTTAAAGAGTACTCATGTTCTTTACATGAGGAAAATAACATTTTGAATTTGTTCGCGATTATTTGAGTTTCGAAGAGTCTGAAAGACATAAATTGACTGAAAAATTTTTTTTTCACTTACTGCCTTGCGGATAACAACTCACTAAGTAGCGTAATATATTATTCAACACAGTAGTGTTTCATAATTAATTTATAAAATGTTTGGCGTAGTTAAATATATGTACTGGTTGTACAGATGCTTCGCTTTTAATCCAGATACGCATCAGGAATGTAGTTTATACACTAAATTAAATAATGTATCTAAAACGTGTAAATAAATACATATCGTTTTCGGTATTTGAGTCAAGAGTCTCGTGACCCGTAGTTGCCACAATTACTTTGGTAATATAGGCCACTAATGTCCCGGCCCTGAATCTTCAAATAGGTATTAGGTATAATGGGACCTTTCTTTTTTCACATAGCTAACTACTAGGCCTGAAGGGATAATTTAGACATGACTAGAGGTGCATACGTTCAATGGGAGTCCGGCGAGCTTGACCTTTCAGAATAATCTATTACGATACAGTCGCCATTCTAGTTTTGGTTGACCTTTGACGTAAATACTAGATGTTCACTATCCAAAAGTCTCGAAAATTACAACTAACGAATGAATAAGTAGTTGTACACTGCAGTAACATCGATTAACCCATTTTAACTTTGTTGCGTGCTAAAATAATATCAGCGATCCTGTGGTTCTCAAAGATGAACTACCTATAGTCCATTCACGGTTGCTTCACACTTTTCTGAAGTCCTGCCAGATTTCTTCTTTTGGTTGCCGATTACAGATCCTTCCGCAACACGTAAACATAAACACTGCCATGTGACTTCTACGTTGTAACTGCAAAATGCTTTGTTTTCCATTTTATAGCTGTTTAAAGAATTCCGTCTTATTTCAAAAACCATTACGTACGAATATTCATAATTTAGACCTATTACCATACTTAGGTTAGCTTTATGACGTTTTAACAATATCTGTAGTAATGATAGTTCTTACAGTTAATATTTTACATTGTTAACATATTTGTTATACACGATAAAGCACATTTTACACGTTAATATATTGCCGCGACTGTGCTTAACCCTGTTACATCTGTGGGGGAAAGAACTGAAGTACTTAATCTCTTGTTATTGATGTGTTGGGTTATTTAGTTAAAAGGACGCCCTTAATTGGAATAAATATAAAAATGAAGGAGCAACCAGTCCAATGAAAAAGATAGTAAATTCAAACACGCATCTCGCGTCGCTTATTTTTTGTACGTAGCAACTACAAACACAAAATATAGTGGTGAACATGCACACAAACAGGCCTACCGTAACTTTTATTCCACTCATGTTAATTTGCATAAGTGCTCAGTTTTACTTCGTTTATTTAATTATTCGTTTTAAATGTTCTGGCTGGGCTTAGTAATTTGTTGGGATTGTGGCAAACATTCAAATCACAGAAACGTAAACACGTTACACAACTGTGTTTCAAACTGCTAGGGTAATGTTACAATGTTGTGATACATAAACAGACGTGACTATAAAATAATTAACTTCGTCATAATAACTATTCACGGTTAAAAAGTTTAAATGTCACACGTCCAATATTTGCAATCACACACACACATCGGGCCAGCGTCACGACGACTAAGCAGCCCCACTTTCACACGCAGCGGCCACGACACGCGTTGCAGTATATTTATTCCTGCCATGGAAACAGCGATCTATCACAACATCGTAACTTGCCTGGGTAGGTTTAGAAAACACAACGTGTATAAACGTGATGTGGTAATTTGAAGAATTTTTCGGAGCAAGTAAAATTAACGCTTATTTGTGCAACAGCAACACGCCATGTCATGTCGTTTGGCGTCACTCGCCAGTTGCCACATTTGCCAACTTCGGATTTGTAACCCTCCCACCATCACATCTTAATGTATTGAAATAAGTATTCAAACATTAAAATCTCTTTTCAGTTGTTAATTACGAATACAAAAAATATCATTTTTGCTGTAATAAGTAGGTAATTTGCTAAAATTGAAAACATGCATAGTTATCATCCTACTACTAGCAGTGCAAAACTTCCTGAGAGAGAGAGAGAGAGAGAGAAAAAAAGAGAGAGAGAAAGAGAGAGAGAGACCGAGAGTGACAAGCTCCGCTTTGCCGTCAGACTATTAAAGTTTCTTCCTCGGTCGAAAAAAAAAAAACACTATGTCACTAGAACCTACGTACCGTATTTTGCGCTGATATTTTTAACTGTAACAATGTTATATATTTCCATTTGTGCTACGTAAGAATCTAAATATTTCCATATGCGACGTTAAATTTACAAATAGCATACTTAAAAACTTGGTTAAAACAATATTTCAACTGTGAACTCTTTCTTACTAGCCGTTGCAAAAACATCGCTGCTCTCACTGTTTTTAAATTCGTATTGAATATGGAAATAATATTACAAGTTATAGAAGAAACTATGTTAAAGTTTCATTTATTCAAAAATATGATACTTTTAAAGTTAATCAGTGTTATATATTTGTGGTATACCAGTTATTTAAAAAACAGGTTAACGCATTACTCCTATGGTGATTTTTCAAAGGTTTGTTTCAAAACATCCGAAGAAGTCGTGCATGCACTATACCTCGGTACCGTACAGCTTCCGTTATTTTAAACAATGTATAAATAATGATGAAAGTCTTTATGAAAACTTCTTATTATAAGACGAACCAGCATTTTTATCATAAAAACTCACTATTTAGTAGAAAATTTCTACAAAAGTTTGAAGAAAATTAATAACATACATTTCGCGGGCCACTAGTTGTGCGTTGATACAGTTTGAGAACCACTGTCTTAGAGGGAGAAAAGGTGGAATGCAAATGCTATTCGTACGTTACTTAGTAAAAATGTTTTAAGCATTTAAAATTATTACACTTCCTTCGAACTGCATGGGTAGAGCTAATAATCTGGTGTAATTTTAAATAATGTTCCAAAATATTTTATCCCAATGTTTTATTCTTTCAACTAATTGCATTATTAACAATATTTTCTTTCCAGTCGGTTACATTCATGCCCAATAATTTGAATGTTTGTCGAAAAATAATTATAAATGACACGAAATAAATATTAATTTCTGTGCTATTTTGGTAATAATATAGGGAGGAGTTTAAATTTAATCTCAATCGTTCAAATATTTGGCTGTGGTGTTCACGCAATCAGTATACACCGCTATTTTACCAATATAGTACAGCTAGAGTAAAATAAATTCATGTTTTCTACTTCTTTAATTTATTAACCTGTGGCCAACTACACTGCATTGTAATACTCTCGATTGGAAGAAGTATTATTCACTGCTGCTGATGTCCTTTTTTCACAATGAACACTAAACAATGTAAATTACTATAAATTAAATCAAATAAATCAACCGTTAAAGCTGGTTAATGATGCCAAAACAACAAACGGGCTGTTGTCAGTTCAAGTTATTTTAGATAACGTAATTTTTCTCGGCAATAGAATGTGAATGCATGTTTTACACTACCCTGGGTATATACACCGGAGAGCCAAATAAACTGGTATGGGCGTGCGTATGAAAATAACAGAGGTATAGAACCAATCAGAGTAACGCGATGCGGTCGGCAGCTAGATCGGTTACTGCTGCTACAATGGCAGGTTATCAAGATTTAAGTGAGTTTGAACGTGGTGTTATAGTCGGCGCACGAGAGATGGGACATAGCATCTCTGAGGTAGCGATAGCATTTCGATGCTCGCGTACGACCATTTCACGAGTGTACCGTGAATATCGGGAATCCGGTAAAACATCAAATCTTCGACATCGCTGCGGCCAGAAAAAGATCGAGAAAGAACGGTACAAAGGACGACTGACGAGAATTATTAAACGTGACAGACGTGCAGCCCTTTCTCAAATTGGCACAGATTGGATTTGTTAACTTCCCTTCGTCTTGTGGCACTTCTGCGAGCTCGAGGGGGCGGGAAGGGGGGTTGCTACACGGTATTAGGCAGGTGTACCATTTTTTTTGGCCCTTCAGTGTAAACTGCTGCCTTGGCCAATATAAATGTTTAAAAATAAATCTTAAATGCAAGTAAATTTGCATGTTATATATATAATTGTATATTCCTTCGTCCACTTTTTCCATGTTGTTCTGTAAATCTTTCATATTTTCCTGCATGTATGTTTAATTTTCATGTTTGTGTCATATTTGTTACATACTACTCTTACTCGCCTTTAAAAGGCTAATTTCATGCTGGTGGTAAGTGCATATACATTTAATTGGACTCGTACGAACACACGTTTTAACAGAAATCACAAATAATGTGGCCGTTTCAAAGTCTGCAAAGTTCCCGTTAGAGAATTGTCAATTTAAATATTTGCCGTACAGTTCAAATTAATCATTTACCAGACACGAAATCTACCGTTTCTGTAAAGTCTGAAGAAAAGAATGTGTTGGAGATTTTCAATACATACTGTACATTACATGCATAAAAATTAACATAAAACTTTCAAACTTTTGTTGGCTCAAAATATAAGTTTTGATCTGTAGAAATAGCAACTAACCTCGTAGCCTTTTTTTTTTTGTTATATTTGTAAGAAGCCAATTAAACGTTGCAATACAAAAATTAATTACTGCGCAGTTGGAATTATCCCTGTTCACTCTTCATCCAAAATGACACACAATGTTTTTTACCACGGTAAAAATGCGATTTATTAACGTATATAGAATCTCACAAGGGGTAAAAACAGGGATGCTTTTCACTGACTGCACAGTTTATTACGAAAATTAGATTCAGTCATTTATCATGTTCAGTTCTGACAAAAATGTCTGGAACTGCTAGGTAAGTGAAACTTTCCTTTACACAGTAAGGTTCAGGTTTTCTTTGTATTTATGATGTAATAATTTGATAAGTTTTACAATATATTATGCTGGTTTGAAAGTCACATACATGAAAACGACGTAATGTAGGTAACACAAAATCGAAAACACATTTAACCCCGTTTCACCTTCTTAAGGGCTTGTATGTCAAAAAAATTGAAAATTTGTTATTAGAAATTGACGCATTCAACTTTAGGGCGGGATTTACAGACAGGAAGTTCTGAAATTAATTGATAGTTATTTATGAAGCCATTCTTTTTAAGTAAATGGTATAACGATATGTTATTGTGTTTATAAGCTATTGAGGAGTACTCAAAAATGCATTTCACTCCTTTTCACCGTCTTAGGAGTAGAATTTCAATAATCCTAAATATTTATTTTTGAAATTTTTATAGTTAAACTTTTTAACCTAAGAGGACAACGATATCTCATAGTTTTAATGAGGTATTAAGAGTCCTCTGAAACTCGTTTTACCACTTTTGGCCCTCTTAGTGTTAAGGATGGAATTCATTTTGCTCTCACGTCCAGTGGTTTGGGCTGCGTTGATGAGTGAGTCAGCCAATCAGCCGGAAACTTCATTTTATACATCGACTAACTTTTACCCGCGACTTTGTCCGCGTGAAATTCGTGTTTTCGTTACAATATTTTTAAAATATAAGTATTTCTTTAAAACAGAGTGCATATTTCGAAACAGAAAGTGTAATGTAATGCAGGTCTAAATATAAAAGAATTGTGGCTATTAAGTTTGGAGTAATTTGTCAACACGTAATTTAGGCTTCTTTGCAAACAATGTTCTTTACCATTTCAGAGGCAAAACAACTATGTTGAGGGGTGAGATTACAAGCGAACACGCCACGTAGAACTGACCGCGGGAGAAACAGTCCTGCCCCAAGTCAACTCCTGCGAATTTGAAAGTTTATCCCTGTGACTTTGAGGGGAAACTGCAGTCCCTTGAATTCAAACGGGAATCAATGAAATACGCGGCACAAACACTGTTTCTCACGACTGCATTGTGATGTAGAACTTTGACTAGAAGCCTAGTGCCATTACAGAGCTTCAGTGCCTTCAAATTTCTGAGCATCATGATACGCGTGCCCAAACGCAGTATAAGTCTGTGTTGTGGGAGACCTAGTGGATTTAGTGTTCAAAAATTCCACTGCATAATGAACTATACTTCGTCTGTATTTACCGCCGTGTCTATTGAATTGTATAACATTTCTTTTCCTTTGAATGATTCCAGCAAAATGTCATTGATGACCGCTGCTTGGTAGAAATTTTGGGGTTAAAATGGCTATTCCACATAAAACCCATTCCATGGGCTTGTCCTGTAGGGGGGCAACATCGGGGTAAATGTTTGCTATCGGCTTCTGAACTGTAGTCACTATGGTGCATAAATTGTCCAGGATAGCTATCATGCCGTCTGTTTCTGGATAATCACCGTTTTTTAGTTTGAGCAGAAGGTCTGAAAATTTACTGGCAGACACTTCACCTCTCAGATGTACTATCAGGTGTTTTAGCACATTAACCGAGGGCTACAAGGAAGAACGCCAGATATACCTTGAATCTATACACCAACCAGATCTTCCAAGCCAAAACATTCCCGAAGCAGAACACTTAGGCCTACCTGTGGATATTCCAGTTCCGTCACAGCAAGTGTCAAGTTTTCCAACACCTCATAACTTGAAAATTAATGATACATCTCATGATTCATAATCAACTCCATTGTCAGCAAGCGTTTCAACTTCACCATTATTTGAAACCCTGCTTTTAGAGAGGTTGAATTGAAGCACTGCTCCAATCAAGCCAAGAAGGAACACTGACGCTGGCGCAAAAGTTATCACATCTGAGGAGCAAACAATTCTACAAAAGGAAAAGGAAAAGGCGAATGGAAAGGGGAAACAAAAAGTTCAATGCGACGACGAGGAAACACATGAAGACGAATCTCCAGAACCACTTGATGATAACAGCAGCCTTTAAGATGTTGATCTTTTAGAGCCCCAGCCTGATGATTACGAGGCCCTTGATCGACCAGAAAATCTAAAGCCTGGTGATTTCTTTTTAGTAAAATGTAAGGGTGGAAAGCGCAATTTAACCACATTCAAGTATGTTGCTATTGTCCTTCGCACACTTTCAGATAACGAAACTGAAGTGATGAGACTAAAATCTGATGGTAATAAGAGATATTTCATCTCGAAAGGTGAGGATGTTTGCGTTGTTCCAAATTATGATATTTTTGGAAAACTGTCAGTCCCCAGCATATGTGGAACTCGTGGACGCTACAAGTATTCATTTTCCAAATTAGTTGATGTTTTTGAAGCCTAAAACACTTTAAAACAGCTTCAGAATCCCCTATTTGTAAACGAAGTTTGATCCCATGTATGACAGGAACCAATATTTTGAAAATAATATGCCTGGTGTAACGAATTACTTTTGTGTAGGCATTCCTTTTGTGTAGATAATAAAAGCCTTAAGATTGACAAATTCCCTGTTGTGAAAAAAACTCAAAAACTGTTTTGGTGATAACCTGTACGTGTGAAACTATATCATAACATATTTGGTTAACTACTATTCATTCAGAGCAGCACTAAGAAATTTGATACAATGTCTCCAGAGAAACATTTTGCATAATATCTGTAACTGTGTGTACGAAAAAAGTTATTCTACTGACTTTTTTTTACTTAGAAACCATAATAAGTCTTTAATGGGATATTTCATGACTAATGCATAACATGTGAATATTAAATTGATTTAAAACATTCCCAGAAGTATTTTATTCTTTCACTCTTGTACAAGTGTGGGTAAATTCTGGACCGTATCTCAAAAACAACTTTTACAACTGGAACTTACTGTTTACCAGTGACACGCAATGCATGGGTCTGTATCACAAAANTATCTCAAAAACAACTTTTACAACTGGAACTTACTGTTTACCAGTGACACGCAATGCATGGGTCTGTATCACAAAAGCCCACATTCCTTTATAGCTCTGTTTGTTCATGAGATGTTACAGGTGTATCACAATAGCCCATTTGGTCACGGCTATTATGATACATAATTTTAATTAAATTTTTTGAAATCATTGAATTATTTTTTTTTTATTTATGTAGAAAAATAGAGACAGTAAATCTGCATCTGTCTGTACATTTTCCCAGGCATATAAAATAGTTTGTTAACTAAAAATATGGAAAAAAAATTTTTGTATCATAATAAAATTATAAGAATACAATTATATAAATATAATTTAAAATATATGAAAATATTTTTATTATAACTTAATATAATTATACAAATATAATTATTCAGTAAGCATTCATGTACAGTATCTTTTAATAAAGTAAGTTTTAACTATTTTGAAATTATTATTTTAAAATTTCAAAACAATATTTTTATTACATGAAAATTATATGGAAATCTTAATTAAACCCATGATAAAAGATTTATAAGTTACTACACTATTATTTATTGTATTAAAATAAAACTTTCTTCATTTGTAGTTATTAAATTTATTTTCAGCAGTGTTCAGGTACGAACAAAACATTTCACTAACTCGTATGGTATTTTCTTTATTAATTAGGTGTATCATCGTATCAATCACTANAGGTACGAACAAAACATTTCACTAACTCGTATGGTATTTTCTTTATTAATTAGGTGTATCATCGTATCAATCACTATCTCAAATATAGTTTTCTCTTTCTAAATATGCTTTCCGTTTTAAATTGTATACATTTTCGCGTTTTTTTTTTTTTGGTTATTTTAAGGGCAGCATCAATTTGTTTATCTGAAGTCTAATGCAATTTTTTACGTCGCTAATTAAAGTATATTGAGTGCCCGTATTCTTGTTTGACTAAGTAAACTTTTGAAGTGCATTTACGTAGTTTTCTTGTGTCATTGCTAGTGGTGTTATTTTGTAAAATTTTAATTCTTTGAAATTGCTACAGCGCTGAAATAATTTTACCAGTCGTTTTGGTTGTCCCTTGTTCCACATTTACGGTCACTTTATGCCAAATAATTTTTACACCAAAGCAAAAGGAGAAGGGATTTAGGGACTTTGAGAAAATCGGGACTTGGGACAGGATCGTCGGAGCTGTCCGTGCTCTGTCATTCCGGTCTGCCGGTGGCTGTCTTGGATCCATGCGACGACGTCCTTAACATGTTACCTATGACTTTAAAAATAAAAATAATAAAAATAAAAAAAAATTAATGAAAAATTAATGAAAAATTATATTAAAACAATATTAACAAATTATTTCAAAATAAAAAAAAATTATAAAAAAAATATTAAAAAAAGACTTAAATTTCCGGAGGTTCCCACACCCATCTTCACCAATACTCATTCCGCCATCTTAGTAGGTACAGTCCACAACATTGGTATGTGTCGAATCCACCGTCCGCCATTTTGATCAGTGCAGTCCGCAATCTTGGTAGGTGCAGTCCGCTATTTTGGTAGGCGTCACAGCCACGTTCCACTATTGTGGTAGATGCAACCACCTGCCATTTTGGTCGGTGCGGTACGCCATCTTAGTAGGCGTCACAGCCCCTGTCAGTCATATTGGTTTTTTTCANACCTGCCATTTTGGTCGGTGCGGTACGCCATCTTAGTAGGCGTCACAGCCCCTGTCAGTCATATTGGTTTTTTTCGTTTGTCATTTGTATATACAAAACTGGAGTTGATCTCTCACCTTCATTCGACAACCATCTTGGTTTTTTCGTTTGTCATTTGCTTTATATTGTTGGTGCTGTCCCCAGCAAAGCACCTCGCAGACAACTGGCCCCTCCACTACCCCCTACCTATATATTAAGTTAACCAATTGCCCCACCCCTGATTCTCATTGGCTAATTGTTCACCCCTCTCCAATATATGTAATTGCTCAGCCAATGTTACTTATAGGCTAATTACACGGGTGTTTTCGGAAAACCTCGTTCGAACAATTAATCGGTTCAGTTCCTCCCCCTTCCAGTATATTTTATTTATGAAATATATGTGGGGAAAAAAGGAACGCATGAATGGTATGCCTGGCAAGACTACTTGCATGTGCTCCAGTATACCACCGAGAAAAAAAANCAAGACTACTTGCATGTGCTCCAGTATACCACCGAGAAAAAAAAATGTACAGGACGTGCTGGTAACATGCCTTGCAAGTAAGAAGGTCGCTTGCATTCACTCCAGCGTGTTACCACCCAGTATATCTGGCAAGGAGAAGATTACCAATCTTGCATGAGCTACAGCACACTGAATCAGACTGCGCGGGCCAATAAAAAGTATACCTGGCAAGCCATCCGGTCTTGTGTGGACTCCGGTATACTGCAGGAATAAAAAACAGATAATCTACCTGTCAATTTTAGGGGATTGCCTCTTGAACGAGCTACAGTAGACTATCAGACAGCAAACAAGGCTAGCCTGCAACATACTTGCATGTGCTACAGCATGCTTATCAAGATATTGGCTACCAAAACCCTAGACAATGTACGTGACAAGCGGAATACGACGACACCTGTACATGCTCACATACATGCCAGGAGAAAAAGCACTCTCTCTGGTGACATACATAACTCTATAGACCTGACCCAGAGCTGAATTTCTTATTAGGCCTGATAGCCATAGCGGATGGTATGTATGCCATCATCCAGGACTTTCAGTTTATCGTCCATCCACGAAAGAGCCAGTTTGTTGGTTTGCTCTGTGTAAACTTCATGGTGGTACGACCTAATACCTGCGACCTGCACTCTCATGCAGCGTTGGAACAAAAGGTTGTGCCGACAATCGTCATTCGTTATCGTCTTTTCAACTACGCACCCTTGTATCCCCTTCGCGCGTTTCCCTACCGACAAACTCAATCATCTCGTTACCCGCACACTCATCCTTGAACTTCCCAATCACCTTAGAATTGGTAGATGAGTAACAAAGATGAGTGGTCGGGTAGGCGCTGGTGTCGAACTCCGACATGTGCGTCGGGATTATGGCGAGTTCACTGTAAAAGTCAGGGCAGGCGATCTCCATTACAAAGCTATCAATATCCATGTAAAGGAGGTTCACACTGCCCCCATACCGCGCTCGCATTACATCGTAGTAAAATCTATAAATTAGTGTTTTTGACAGGTCGAGTACGGCAAACCCAGCATATATGGGCTCGTCAAGCACAATGCTTTCTTGGTGTAATTTGACCAGGGACAATGTCTCATCGTAAAAAGTCCTGCATTTAAATGCAGGCTTTGCGATGAGCTTCTTCGCCCGAACTTCTATACATACGAGTTCCATACGCTGTTGTTTGTGCTTACTCTCCATAAGTTTGCCGTACATTGTGTTATTCATTAACTTGTAAAAGTCCTTCTCGAAAGCGTTCGTGGCCGCCTGACCTTTCTCCATATTCAAATCTATATAAGGCTTCAGCCATGGATTCTGTAGAAATTGAAGGACTCGGTGAACAGCCTTCAGCCATAACCCATGACCCAATGCTTGCTTCAAAGTAACGTAATGTACGATGCAGTGAAGTTTGCTCTCCAGAGTCGCCATGAGTTTCGTTTGTTTGGACCCTGGGGGACACTCGTTCACTGGCAAGAATGGAAGATCCATATGCTCTTCGCGAAGAGTGCAAGAGTACTCTATCTCTACGTCCAGTATGCAGCCAACATATCCGTCTTNTAGCTCTTCGCGAAGAGTGCAAGGGTACTCTATCTCTACCTCCAGTATGCAGCCAACATATCCGTCTTCCTGCACGCTCATCACATCGATGTTCGTACTGGTCCATTCGAAACCAACGTAAGACAGAGGCAGATACATTGCCCACCCATATAAGTTATTGGCATCTACATACTGCAGGTAGGTAGATGGCTTGTCGGTATTATTATATGTGTCTGGTATATGCCTATCGTCGGCAACCATGTGCCACTTAATACATTGAGCCACCCCTCCCCGGACACCTGCCTCAATAAACAGGTGGATATCATAGTCGNAACCATGTGCCACTTAATACATTGAGCCACCCCTCCCCGGACACCTGCCTCAATAAACAGGTGGATATCATAGTCGCTAAGCAAGTCTAATTCCACCTGCATCTAGCACAACATTGCGTCAAACGAGAACCNAACAGGTGGATATCATAGTCGCTAAGCAAGTCTAATTCCACCTGCATCTAGCACAACATTGCGTCAAACGAGAACCTGGGAGCGCTAAAATAACGCACACAGTTGAGACTGTATGTGCATAGACAGAGCCCCTGGAAATTCTCGAAGACTTCGCACAGAATCAGCACATCCATCTTCAAGTAGAGCTCAGAATAGTCCCGGAGGGCACTGCAGCCGAACACGTCCCAGACAGTTTGTGCATGCTNAACAGGTGGATATCATAGTCGCTAAGCAAGTCTAATTCCACCTGCATCTAGCACAACATTGCGTCAAACGAGAACATGGGAGCGCTAAAATAACGCACACAGTTGAGACTGTATGTGCATAGACAGAGCCCCTGGAAATTCTCGAAGACTTCGCACAGAATCAGCACGTCCATCTTCAAGTAGAGCTCAGAATAGTCCCGGAGGGCACTGCAGCCGAACACGTCCCAGACAGTTTGTGCATGCTGGTAGTCCTCGGCACTGATGTTCCCCCCAGTAAGCCTATTATAGAATGACTCTATGTGTGTAACCGCGGCTGGTGAGCTTCTCCCATGAGCTAACATAATCGTAGGGGAAGACGCCTTTCCGGTTTGCCAGCTCTAGCTCGCGCTCTACCGTGAGGAAGCAAGATGATGTGTGGAATTCGCCAGACGGCAGATTCTCAGCGAGCATTGCCATGCTGGCAGAGATGAACCTATATGTATCGATGAACTGTATTGTGAACTTGTCACCCAAACTCTTACTGAAGGTGATGAGTTTTTCCTCGCTATGTGGAATAATATGTGCTGGGAATCATAGTCAAGCTGCTTAATTATGAAATTGGCATCATATGTTAAGATGGAAGAGTATCGGCAGTCTCTGGGGGTGATGATGTAGCTTGTTGCAGTTATTACATGATGCCCCGATAAAACTGCTGGTAAAATGATCATTGTCATCCACCTTTTGGTTGTTGTCGGTGAACATGCCAGAACAGTGGCAGCAGGTAGGGGCTAGAGCATAGCCAGCATGATCCACATGCATCAGTGCTCGCATAGGTTCAATCTGACTATATATGTCATTAACCAGGAGACTTATCCTAACCACTTATTCCATGATGTGTTTTGATGCACCTTCGCCCGTGTAAACAGTTAAATATGGGGGTAGAATGGTCGTCTTATAGGCGGGAATAATTGAATTATGAACTTTATTGTATATGCCATATGAATAGGGCTTGTGGTTTTTGGTAGCTATATGTGTAGGACGTGTCCGGGTTCAGCTGTAAAANAGAGTATCGGCAGTCTCTGGGGGTGATGATGTAGCTTGTTGCAGTTATTACATGATGCCCCGATAAAACTGCTGGTCAAATTATCATTGTCATCCACCTTTTGGTTGTTGTCGGTGAACATGCCAGAACAGTGGCAGCAGGTAGGGGCTAGAGCATAGCCAGCATGTTCCACATGCATCAGTGCTCGCATAGGTTCAATCTGACTATATATGTCATTAACCAGGAGACCTATCCTAACCACTTATTCCATGATGTGTTTTGATGCACCTTCGCCCGTGTAAACAGTTAAATCTGGGGGTAGAATGGTCGTCTTATAGGCGGGAATAATTGCATTATGAACTTTATTGTATATGCCATATGAATAGGGCTTGTGTTTTTGGTAGCTATATGTATAGGACGTGTCCGGGTTCAGCTGTAACATTTGCACAGGCACCAGCATGGCCTCGAAGTCCGCATATACTACGATAGATACTTTATCACCGTTCTCGTAATTTTTTAACTTGATCACAGGCGGTCTGTCGTACCTGTCAGGCTGTGGCATCTCTGCATGAACAGCAGTATGGTCGGTGCAATAACTCCTGTGCTCAGCCAGAGTTTCGGCACCTGTCAGCCTATACACACATGGTCGATTATCGTTGGCCCTAGTTGGCCAATGATTATATCGAGTTAGTCACAAATGTCTATGGCTACCCTCGAGGTATTCTCGACAACATAAGTTTTCATTACACTTCTGAACGTGCTTTCAACCTCTACGAAGCCATACGAGTTGCTCTCGCCAGCCCCAGTGACAGTGGGCTCTCGGCGAGTGTTAGCTTCACTCGCAAGAGCCGGAACATGATGGGGCGGCTGCGGGCTTGTCACTTTCACTCGCTTCGCCGGCTGGGTGGTTGATGTGGCAGCACCAGTACACTTAGCACTATGCCCACAAAGCCTATCGGTCCTGGTAAACTGCCTGCCGCAGTTCCCACATGCCCGTGATGGAGCAGCAGGGTTTGCCCAACAAATATGTTCATGGCACGGAGCATCACGAGTGTGGACGAAGCCTTCATTACAGAATGTACAGTTGAGTGAAGTGGCCTTCCTGATCAGTCCTGTACATGTTTGGCTATGTTCGGCAAGCTTGTATGTGCGGTTGAAGGGACGACCACACCTATCGCAAAGATGCTAGGCAGGCTGCTGGAATGGATTTGGAGAGCAATTGCGCTTGTGATGCAATCCATTCTGGCGAACCGTAAACACCCGGTCGCAAGAACCACATTGTAGTGTGGGTCTGCAAATAATGGGAAGGGTAGTAGGGGGGTTAACCAACGCAGCTGAGGATGGAGACAATGATAGTGATCTAGGTGGCAATTCCATTGCAGTAGTGTATGTACAAATATATACAAATATATACTATTATGTATACAAATATGTATACAAACATGTCAATTCAGGTGCATGGCAGCCAGCCCAGACCAGGAGGTATCCTATGAGAAACAAAAGGTTCTGGGATAGTTTGCAGAAATGTATGTAAATAATAATATAACAAAGCTAAATCGCAAAGTGTGTTCACTGGGGCTCGAACCCAGAAGTGATGTTATATTAAAATAGAATGAAACATGTTCCGCAGGAGAGACATGTTTTGTATGGCAACAGCGGAGAGTATCCCCATGTCAATATGAAATGAATTAACTGTAAGGACCAAAGAGAGACTATATGATGTGTGAGCAACTAAATGTATACATAGCTATACAGTACACAGAAACACGTTAAAAATGCTACAAGTTGTAAATATCTATACGCAGACCTAACGCCAACACACACAGAAATATGCCAACATGTGAAATAAACAATTAACAACTACTGGGAAGCGGCGTGTGTGTGAACATGCATACCATTATGTTAAAACTTATAGCCGAGTACGAACTACGCTATGTTTATTTAATACTGAATGTCTTCGCATACAAACCCCTATAATACTCACCAACATACGAAACACACTTACCTCTAAAGAGGAGGAAAGTTGTATAGAATATCGACTATCACCCTGAAACTGACCCGCAGGTGTACAGAGAATACACACACACAGCACTGCAGGTATTATAGCTTAAACCATGAGGACCCTGGATATTGTAAAGGGCACAGCGATTGAAAGGTGCTAAATGGTATTGGTAATCCATACGTAAAATTTTATTACGTTCTATGGAGTTTTATTGCCTCCGGATTGTGATTAAAGATTTTAAAAAAATTGTTTTTCGAGGTTTTTTCTCAATAAAAAAGTAATAATATAGAAATACTTTATAGAAGTGATTAACATCGAATTGAATGAAAAATATACTTTGTTTTACTAATACTAAGCAGGAAGGTGTGGAGCGGAGTGATGTTACTAAAACTGCACTTTCTCATATTTCGTTTTCTATATTAAGCAAGTGATCAGAATGTGTTACTGAGATATTGAAAGAATATTTAATTGTCACATCGCTCTAATGAATGAAGCAACTATTTTTACACGTGAATTAATTATCCAGAGTTTTATCGCTTCATCAAGTATATGTGGGGTGGGGGTCACTTATGCACGAAAAAAAAAACACTTTTTCAGCGGGCACAATTAGAAAATGATGCCAAACGATGTCTTCAAATAGCATATAAAGTTCGATTGCAATCGGAATTCATCTTCTGCCTCCGGATCCATCTCAAAACAGTCAAAAAAAGTCTTCAAGAAAGGTCTCACAGTATGGTATAGGAAATCACTCCAGGCAATGCAACGATATGTAAAAAATGAAAATACTGAGATCGTTAGTTTAGTAAATGTTTAATAAAGAGATGAAGAGAAAACATATATTTTACATTTTTACACTAATAATTATTACAATAAAAGGTTAAATAACAGCAAAATCTTTCTTGCTATCGAACTTCGGCATTGCTTTTCGTGACNATATCTATACGCAGACCTAACGCCAACACACACAGAAATATGCCAACATGTGAAATAAACAATTAACAACTACTGTGAAGCGGTGTGTGTGTGAACATGCATACCATTATGTTAAAACTTATAGCCGAGTACGAACTACGCTATGTTTATTTAATACTGAATGTCTTCGCATACAAACCCCTATAATACTCACCAACATACGAAACACACTTACCTCTAAAGAGGAGGAAATTTGTATAGAATATCGACTATCACCCTGAAACTGACCCGCAGGTGTACAGAGAATACACACACACAGCACTGCAGGTATTATAGCTTAAACCATGAGGACCCTGGATATTGTAAAGGGCACAGCGATTGAAAGGTGCTAAATGGTATTGGTAATCCATACGTAAAATTTTATTACGTTCTATGGAGTTTTATTGCCTCCGGATTGTGATTAAAGATTTTAAAAAAATTGTTTTTCGAGGTTTTTTCTCAATAAAAAAGTAATAATATAGAAATACTTTATAGAAGTGATTAACATCGAATTGAATGAAAAATATACTTTGTTTTACTAATACTAAGCAGGAAGGTGTGGAGCGGAGTGATGTTACTAAAACTGCACTTTCTCATATTTCGTTTTCTATATTAAGCAAGTGATCAGAATGTGTTACTGAGATATTGAAAGAATATTTAATTGTCACATAGCTCTAATGAATGAAGCAACTATTTTTACACGTGAATTAATTATCCAGAGTTTTATCGCTTCATCAAGTATATGTGGGGTGGGGGTCACTTATGCACGAAAAAAAAAACACTTTTTCATCGGGCACAATTAGAAAATGATGCCAAACGATGTCTTCAAATAGCATATAAAGTTTGATTGCAATCGGAATTCATCTTCTGCCTCCGGATCCATCTCAAAACAGTCAAAAAAAGTCTTCAAGAAAGGTCTCACAGTATGGTATAGGAAATCACTCCAGGCAATGCAACGATATGTAAAAAATGAAAATACTGAGATCGTTAGTTTAGTAAATGTTTAATAAAGAGATGAAGAGAAAACATATATTTTACATTTTTACACTAATAATTATTACAATAAAAGGTTAAATAACAGCAAAATCTTTCTTGCTATCGAACTTCGGCATTGCTTTTCGTGACTCTATTTGGGCTTTTATGAAGCCTTCTCTCTCACTTTTATCACATAAAGTGATTGAAGCCTCAGCCACAGCTCTGACTGCTCTTTCGACTGCTTACGCATGACATGGTAGACGCAATAAAGGCAGTTCTCCTTCTCCTTTTTGTTCGATAAACAACAGGAGTTCTTCTTCGCTCACATGTTTTAATATTGGCGGTTCAGTAATATTTTCCTGCCAATCCAAAAGATCGTAATATGATGATGCATCAAAGTTCAATTTCGGTAGCTGAAACAGTCGCAAGCTATTTGATGTGGTCCTTCTGGCTTTCAGAAGTCGACGGGCTGCTAATTCACGAATGTGCGGTTTGGGGGTCGGTCAGCATTGCAAGCACTAAATTTTCGGGTGTGCGAAATAGCTATTTCTTTGAATGACTGGGTTGACAACTGCTTTCAAAGTTGTTGATAAATATTGGGTTTTCACGATGAGTTTGAATAAGTTTCGTGCTCCATCTTTACAGCTGGGGTGGGATTTGACAGAAAACCATACCGGAGCGTAAGCCTTGACAATATAGGTTGCAAGGGTAGTTAAGTTTTCAGAGGGAGCGCCCACCGAAACATACAGAAGGAGAATTCTGTTGGCACGCGTTAGCCATCGGGCATGGGACATTTTGCCTGGTGATTTGTTCCCTAAATCATTAGGAAATATACCTGTTGAAACCTTCGACTATTCTGTACAAATATTTCTGGTCGGTACTAATATCTTTAGCAGAAAGCTCTGGTAAGTCCGTGGGAATAGGTTGAAACTGAATTACTGGTCTTTTTTTTTCGCAGTTTTCGAGTTCTTTCCCAATAGTCCCTGAAAATGTCTGCGGTCCGGATGTACTACCATCAATGTGTTGAAATATATGTCTGAATGGTAGTTCATTCATATGTAATAAGCATACAATACACTGCAAAGGTTTACCCAATCTTTTTTCAAGTAACCTTAAAATACCGCCGTATTTGCCTACATTCACATTAGTTCCATCACACCCAATTGCCATCAAATATCCTATACATATATCTGCTTTCAAGAAAAAGTCGGCAATTGCATGTTCTGTGTTTTTCGCACTGCCAGGAGTAGGTGCGATGTAACCCAAGAACTTCGATTCAGGTCCCTTAATCAAAGATATATGCTCTTCAATTATGCTTTGCCAGTATTTTCTCCCACTTTTTCCAGATATAATCAAATTTTTGTCTTTTCGTCCGTCGAAGTACAATGCAGGAATTTGTAAAACTCTTTGTTGTGCAACTATATCTTTTATATTTTTTTTTTCCGTTCTTGACGCAGCTTGAAGAACTGCCGATGCGATGGCTGCCTCTTCCCTATCCGACACTCCATATCTATCGCATGTTATTGACAGTAAACCATAATCAACTGGCAAATTNATCTATCGCATGTTATTGACAGTAAACCATAATCAACTGGCAAATTGGAATAACTATCCGGTTTAGCACTTGAAGGTCGCAACTGAAGTTGGGTTTGGTCTTTACAATCAGACTGGCTACATTCTGATGTGCTGCTGAGCTCCTCCGTACATTTGTCGGCTACTTTTTGAAGTTTACTCAGAGATTTTTGACGCAATAGATTTCTTTTCAGTGCTTTTGTAATTAGGCTTGTGACAACATCTATGCCCCCTATGAACATTTTTCTAGTCGTTCGTTGGTCAACTATGAAGCTGTGTTCTCTTACATGTATTTTTTTATGCTTAGGGCAGGTACATTTACAAATATCCCGACACTTGCAAGCCGAAATATCAAACAAGGTTTTACTTCCAAGACGAAACTCTTCCAACTTGTTTTGCGGTATTTTTGGGTAAGACTTGAGAAGGTTTTTGAACTTTAAATGATATGCCTTTAACATTGCTTTCACTCGTTTTTGTTCTACTGTAGGAATAGAAGCTTTAGTCCATATTTCTATAAGTTTTGCAAGTACAATAGTCTCTATTTCTTTATAAGTGGGTTCTTTTTTAGATTCCCTCTCATGTTTTATCTTGTGTCGGGTCCACTCATAACACTTCATGATTTCTTCATACGTTGGCAACACATTGTCTTTTAAATAACATATATCACCAAACAACGCACATTTCCAATTGATACGAGTACGATTCATGGTTAAAACGGACGAGAAAACACAAAACAAACAACCACATTCTAGTTAGCGACGGGCTACACTGGTTGTTATTGTCTCAAATTGTGTGTCATTTGTCGCGTCTAATGCTCCCCTCCCACACCCCTTCTCATCTTCCTTCTTAGTATTAGTAAAACAAAGTATATTTTTCATTCACTTCNTAATGCTCCCCTCCCACACCCCTTCTCATCTTCCTTCTTAGTATTAGTAAAACAAAGTATATTTTTCATTCACTTTGATGTTAATCACATGTATAAAGTATTTCTGTACTATCATTTTTTTATTGAGAACAAAACCTCGAAAAACAGTTTTTTTAAAACTTTAATCACAATCCGGAGGCAATAAAACTCAGTAGAACGTAATAAAATTTTATGTATGGATTATCAATACCATTTAGCACCTTTCAAATGCTGTGCCCTTTACAATATCGAGCCATAAGAAAAAATGACCCACCCTACTGGGCATGTAGCAAGACAAGTGGAGCTCAGCAGTCCATACACGATTAACTGTATAGGAGGGGTATTTATACACATTCCCAAACGAGAGTGGCTGTTTTAGGACAGCAATAACAGGCGTCATCTTATGCGAACATAACAACTACAGGAGAGACGGCTCCTCCTCCTCGTTGCCAGCCTATAATTATACCCTCCAAGGCTAATGGCTTTACTGGTACACTAGCGATCCCAGGGAACCATCCCCTGAGAATGTGGACTGGCACACACAGAGGGCTGTCTTTACTGGTACGATAGTTAGTATTTTTACAAGCAGCAGTGTACTGTTTTTACCCTTCGTACACACTATCAACTAAGGCGTACTTGTAACATACTCCATCATGCAATGTCTTTACAAATATATATCATTGCAATAGTGCACTGTTTATTGGAGGCTTCTTACGTTTGACAGCAGGCAGCTTGTCGTCCTCCTTAGTAATGTCAATCACAGCAACGTCGACAGCAGAAGCAGCAGAGTTGGTAGGTTCCGCCAGCACCAAAGGATCTTCAGGAAGGTAAACTCTTATCGCATCTTGCAATAAAGCGTGAGTTATAACTTCGTCCGGACCACATGGCAGGGGAGTGTCTGTTCACATATAGTTAACGATACATCTCCCCAGAATATTACATTCGACCATCTGCTGACATCGCTCATACGCTGTTGGGTTGTGGGCAAGCAGCCAATGCGCTATACCATCGCACTGTTCAATGTACGTTCTTGGCTCGTCAGCGGTCTCGCCATCACAGACATAGGTTATACAGTTGTTACCAGGAGTAACACTGCTGTAGGCTGTCTCTGGACGAAATGACACATTCATCTTGAGCTCACTGGTGTCGACTGGCAGGGTAGATACAGCTTATATAATGGTCGTGCTATATGGCGACATAGCGTGAGTGGTTCTTGAACAATAATAGTCGTATATGTGCATAAATTTCGTACATTATCTTGCAACATTTACACTTGCTTTGACATATTATTTCGCCCTCTGCCGTCGTGCTACCGATGTCTGCTTCAACGCTCATGTTGATGCACGCTTCATATATACATAGTGTTAATGAAGACACAACATACCTTAGCAGTGCAGGGTAGAATGTATGCAGTACCACATTCTTCCAGCTGTAAGTTGATCCAGTATCTGCTTCTCGCAAGGTAAATTTCACCTTCTTGTTCTCATCGCATAGTTCTGTAATGTCTTCAAATTCCGTACGTACTGCGAGAATACGGCCATTTTCAGGTAGCTCGCTCTTGGGCCGGAGATTGTAGACAGCAAACTGGTCGGACTTGCAGCAGGGTAGAATTTCATAATATAAATTATCCCAAGTGTTGTGATAGCACCAAAAATGATTTACAGAGTCACATATTTGTACTTGCTCGTGTTCAAACTCTGGTTTAAACACAACTCTTCTATAGCCGATAAAGTATTTCTCGTACATGTTCACGCCTTCCAGGAGAAATGCTACACAGTCACGTATGTTAAACATTTTGTTAGTTCTCTTCTCAACGAAACACTACTGCAGGTCTACATGTTGCTCTTATATTGTAGCCAGGTACTCCTTACACATTAATGGCGAACACATTGTATTCCACGTAATTTTACCTCTGTTCATGTAGGTTGTATGACGATCGCCGGTACAGCTCTCGGTCCAGCTGGTAATTACACTACCACTGTTGGCATTGCAAAGTTCATATGTAATTGCACGAGTAAACCACACCGGGTGCATGTACTCTTCGCATGCCTGCGTTAACATAGTACTGAGTGAGCAAGACAGCTTCATTTCAGGTCTTAGGCAATATACGGCACATGTCATTACATTACACGGTACCGAGAGAAAACTAACCTCATTGGTACGGCATGTCCAGTGTTCAAGACTGTTACAATATTCTACCTGCGACGGTTGGCTGGGCAGTTTGAAATGTCCACATCTGTATCCTACAGTAACATTGCCCTCATACTTGACTAGTGGGTTGAAGTACATGTTATATGTTACACACGTAATAATCTATGAACCTATGTTAGCCATTACGAAAATTCTACGACATCACCATTCATAAATCTCAATTCACCTCCCATTGTCACTATACTTGATGCCACCGTAGCTGAATCGTACTGTTGCAACATTAAGCCAGACCATGTCACCATCTGATATGAGTTGCGGGTAGCATGTAGGCAGTCGGATACGCATCTCATCATCTAACATACATGTTACACATTTACTGTATGCTGACTCTGTGCGACGAAAATGTGATGCCATGCATACCTTGCCGATGACGAGCTCTGACAGCGGTCTATATGGTGCTGTCCCGTTCAGCTTGGCGATTAGTCATTCCATGATGAGCTGCGGATCAGTACTATAGTTCTTTGCCTCGATAGATGAGCTATTTAAATTGGTTGGTGGGTTTTTTTTACCTTCGATATAGTCCGACAGATGCCATGTCATAATCAACATCGCATTAATACAAGGGCATACAAGGTTACGCATACACATGTCACATACATGATCTAGCAGGCCTGTATATTTCTCTCACAACCTTCTAAACGACGGCACCCACTCACAGAATGTAGATCGCAGAGTTTTATTTTATCGCAACAATAATTGCTTAAATGCTGTCTGCTCCCGCCCGGCCACAAAGACTGCACCATTCTTACTTAGCGCAGTAACAAGTGCATTGCATGCTTTCTCGTATTCCAAATCACCCTCACACCAATAGAGGCCGTGGTATCGTTTTTCCAGCCACATGTTTGTTATTTTGCTTTTCACGTCCAGCACATGCAATGGACAGCGGTCTGAATGTAAACGTATCTATGTGGCCATCACCGTACGCTATGCAAATATGCTTAATAATAAAATGCTGCTGCCAGATGCATCCCTGAATGTTTGCATACATTATGCCGGTTGTAGAGAGAATGTACAATAATTGTAATCTACGTTAGTATTTTAACTACACTGTCACGTACGTTATACGCGACCTGTCTATCGTGAAGTATTAAGGCATAGGACTGGGTGAAGGCTGGAAATTTCCCCCCGCAGTTATTTTAATCCTACAGTCTACAACCCCGGATTTTAAGCGATCGCCTTGTTTGCTAATGTCAAACATTAGTAGGGGCACCGTGTTCAAAAACTTGTTCGGTTCAAGAGTGGGGGGATTGTGTTTGGCCATAGTACAAACACAGGAAATCTGTGTACATTTGGTATGGTACCATATATTTGCCGTTTGCGAAATAGATATTTAAATCTCCATATGGGTATGCCTTGGACTTTAGGAAAACCTTAACTTTCTTAATATTTACGTGGTTGAATTTCGAACAATCCTTATTAATTACATTCTGTTTACTTGACTGAAACACTACAATTATATATCTTGGTTNTATTTGCCGTTTGCGAAATAGATATTTAAATCTCCATATGGGTATGCCTTGGACTTTAGGAAAACCTTAACTTTCTTAATATTTACGTTGTTGAATTTCGAACAATCCTTATTAATTACATTCTGTTTACTTGACTGAAACACTACAATTATATATCTTGGGTTCTCACTTGTAAAACTAGTTTCTATGTTCCATTTTACCCTTACAACGCTCGGTATGTTAGGATACGTGTCTAAACNTTCTCACTTGTAAAACTAGTTTCTATGTTCCATTTTACCCTTACAACGCTCGGTATGTTAGGATACGTGTCTAAACTCCAAGTACGAAACACCACATCTATATTCACTCCTTTTTCTGCATATAAAAAATTTTTTACACGTTCCGACATGTTTACTTGTACATGTGGCAGTAACCAGTCAATAGAACGTATTGAAAAGGTAGCTGCTTCTGCACCTGTGTCCTGGAGTGCATTCTTTTGAGAGTTGGCCATTTACATAACTATCTCCTGCTTGGAATTAATAATCACATGCCTATAGTCTGCTGCGAACCCTAACAGCATAGCGAGGGAATACACACTTCAAATTTACCGTTGGCATAGACAGGAACCTTAAAGTATTCCTCGATTCCCCAGCCAGCCATTTTGGATGCAAGGCAGTTGGTTATGCATTAATGAAAGGTAATTCTTTATGGTTGCTGTGATTCCAACATCACAAGTGGCATCTACTTCGCACCTGTTCAATTCATAGGAGATTCTATTAATCATATGAAGTATGCCATTTCTAATGATTTTAGTTGTTGTTGGTACCTGCCCTTGTCAGCATTCCCCGAAAGCGCAAATAAGAATTACACGGTGCCGTGTAAATATCTTGGTTTTGCACAGGAATCCGCACCTCGGACGAGGCTATATACGGGCCTGGCAGGTAGGGCGAATAAGTGNAATATCTTGGTTTTGCACAGGAATCCGCACCTCGGACGAGGCTATATACGGGCCTGGCAGGTAGGGCGAATAAGTGTGGATTTCTGCCTTGGTGAATATCTCTTCGAAACCGACTGGCTCACCTATGTTTAAGATTTACATGTCCATACTTACTCATGACCGTTAAACCTATTTGTGTAAGGAAACGAACGTTTTCAGATGTTAGCAGACTGCGTGCCTGCCTTGTACTGACTTTAGGTGTGACACGATAAGTTCCTTTTATTGCTTTCATATGCTTAATTTTTAGCCACATATTTCCGCAAATGCAAACACAATGTTATTTCCTCACCTCGAAAATTAATCAAACGACTTTCTTGGTCTACTATGGAAACGATTACTTCCTGTAGTGCTCTATCGCGATTGGCACATGTATGGGTGTTGTTGGAACGCTCACGAGTTTAAATCTAGGCGGGACATTTGCAGATAAATCATGTAATGTCTGGCTTTGTTTACAGTTGAGATACAAGCCGCTAACTAAGTTACAGTTTATTCTTATAATGTTCACTGGGAAAATGTTTACCAGCATGGCAGATACATGGGTTTTATTTGTCTCGTATTTTGCATTTTCAAATCCCAGCAGGATGGCGAGAGTATCGTTTTGTGTAAAGACTACCTATGCTGTACAACGCATCTCGCTCTGCAGAGCATTAGAATTTCCACGCAACACTAAAGTCACGTCCGGTCCCAGCTCACGTTTAAGATATTCGCCAATATCTTCAATCTCTTACGAGCCAGTACGTATGCGTACCTCACCTTTTTTACCATCTACCTTTACATATCGAAACATACAATTATGTACATCGAAATTTGGTACTGAAAATAAGTTTGAAAATCTGTCAAGGCTACAGACCACGCACCTG
>NQII01010417.1:6809-37604 GCA_002778355.1 Clitarchus hookeri
ACCGACGTCCGCCTCGCGACGTCGCAGCGGCATCGCTTTGGGACGTCCAAAATTGCAGACATTTGAATTTCCTCTCAACATCGCTGCTACATCATGGTGACATTCGGGACGTCCCTGCAACGTCCCTCAATTTTTGATGGGACATCGCATCAACGTATTTTCACCATCGTCATGCTGTATGGGGAATGGATATGGGGTCATGTTTGGTCATGTGTTGTGAGGGAGAAAGAAATAGTTAAGCTTTGACACTTAATTAAAACAATTATAAAGTTAATAAAAATTCCTAATTCAAATCGACCATCCCAGATTTTGAGAATCTGACCAGTGGGTGACTCCAAGTGTTTCAACTTCGAGGGTTGGATGAGTTCACCCTCTCAATAGCGATGTGAGTAGCCATGCTCGATTGATGAAATAATAAAGATAAAGCACTGAAATGACATGGTACGGGGTTTAAAGAACTTTTAAGTTACACTAAATTTTATTCCACTCTATTTTAGTTTGATTGCTGTAACTTGTACCTAGGCCAGTAGGCCAGACGACTGACCTCAATGCAGAAGAAGGTGGGCATCGTGGCGCGAGCTGCCCTGATGGTGAGCCTGATGGCTATGACTTTCTGGCGGAAGGGGGGAGATCATGCTGGAATACTTGTTATTCGACCCCAAGAGTTACCTCTTGAGGTGAATAAAGCAAGATGGTCATTTGAGTCGCGTAGTCCATGACGGAGAGGCGGGTGTATTCCGTTCTCGCCAGCACTTTCTGTCGCACTCTTGGCCCAGTGTTTGACTCTGCTCGGTGTCGGCCAGGTAGTGTATTAGACTGCGGAGGTACAAATAGTCACAAGAGCACTCGTGGAGATGTGGTTCACATCACTTAATTAACCAGGTTCTACATGAATACACTGCAGAATAGGTGGTAACATTCTATACTGTGAACTCAAGGTTTGTGTGCTCGATATTATGCTTTTCCAAAGAAATTTACAAGTCGTCCGTCAAATAATAACAATGTTAACATCTATGAAGATGTGAAATAAATAAATCTTATTAAGGCGAAACATAATTTTTTTTGTTTTGTTTTGAAATGCATAGAAAAATGCCTTAAGTGGGCCAAAAGTGGCCAATATCTGGGTTATAAGAGGCAAATAACTGAGCCAAAAGTGGTCAATCGCTGGACTACAAGAGACTTGTCTACAACTGGTTGATGACACTTGGTTAAATTACGGCAGGTAAGCCAGTGAGACACTGCTGTCACACATGGCCCACTGATGGTGCTGATATGCTTGGGGAACATTTGGCTATGCAGAATTGGGCTGCTTATTAACAGATTTTGTTTTGCTAATTCACATTGTCTGAACAGTGGAATAAATGTGGCCAATCACAAAAGGTATCATGTGGGCTATATGCACCTGTAGGAGGTTAACTTATTGTGAAAACCATTTTTTGGATGCTCATGTACAAGCATGTTTTCCCACAAGGGCCATCTCTCTTTAGCTACTTGGGGAATCTGTGATTCCAATGCCTATTACACATGCTGTCATTAACTCTGCAACAAAGGCACCTACATGTGCAGTGGAGCCAAGCCAGAGTAACATGAAACACCACAGGCTGGCGATGTGTGGTGTTTACATATGATTATGGGGAATGATGATCAACCAGCCCAAGTGTGGTGGGCCCCTGGTGAATGCTACAATCCCAACCTCGTTGTCAAGTGGCACACTTCCCCCATGGCAGGCATTATGATCTGGAAAGCCATAGAGTACAGTAGCCAAACGCTCTTGTTGTGCTATGTGGAACATTGATGGCCCGGCATTATCTGGATAAGATCTTACACCCTCATCTGCTCTCACTTATGGTCGGAATTCCAGGTGCAAANTGATGGCCCGGCATTATCTGGATAAGATCTTACACCCTCATCTGCTCTCACTTATGGTCGGAATTCCAGGTGCAAAATTTCAACTAGACAATGTCTGAGCACATGCGGCACTTTTTGCTTAGGACTGCCTCCCCTGACATGTCCCGAATTGAACATGTGTCGGACCAGTTGAAACTCCATCTGNTGATGGCCCGGCATTATCTGGATAAGATCTTACACCCTCATCTGCTCTCACTTATGGTCGGAATTCCAGGTGCAATATTTCAACTAGACAATGTCTGAGCACATGCAGCACTTTTTGCTTAGGACTGCCTCCCCTGACATGTCCCGAATTGAACATGTGTCGGACCAGTTGAAACTCCATCTGCCACTGTGCCACAGTAGCAGAGATTTGTAACACATCATCCAACAATTGTGGGCCTACCTGCCTCAGGACAACATCCAGTGTCTGCTAGACTTCATGCCAGACCATGTTGCAGAGTGCATCGCAAGGACGAAGGGGTGTAATACTCTATTGAAGATGACTGGACAGCATACCACAGATCCATATGTAACTGTCCTGCTGCTCGGTTTTTGAAATAACTCGTATTACTTATCTATATCACTACATATAGTTTCAGTAATATTCAGAGCAGCTTTCTGTGAGCACTAGCTATATTACGCAGTAGTGTAAAGGGAAGAAAACACAGCATTCTCATTTTAGCAGCATTCCATGTAATTGTTATTTCCTTATACTTTGATAATGGCTATTTTCGTCGATATGACGCTGTGCTCTGGAAAGATTGAAAACGTGAATACGAATGGGTGATTATCTAGAATAGGGGTTGTTCCGATAACTGGGAAAATAATACCTGAAAAAGGTGTATATGGCCATTTCTAATTACACTTAATAGGAATTTCATTGCAGCTTCACATAACTTTGCAGTATATAACATAAAATGTGATAGNGAGCACTAGCTATATTACGCAGTAGTGTAAAGGGAAGAAAACACAGCATTCTCATTTTAGCAGCATTCCATGTAATTGTTATTTCCTTATACTTTGATAATGGCTATTTTCGTCGATATGACGCTGTGCTCTGGAAAGATTGAAAACGTGAATACGAATGGGTGATTATCTAGCATAGGGGTTGTTCCGATAACTGGGAAAATAATACCTGAAAAAGGTGTATATGGTCATTTCTAATTACACTTAATAGGAATTTCATTGCAGCTTCACATAACTTTGCAGTATATAACATAAAATGTGATAGNCATTTCTAATTACACTTAATAGGAATTTCATTGCAGCTTCACATAACTTTGCAGTATATAACATAAAATGTGATAGTGAGGAGGGCTATGAATATTGGGGTGTTAATGCTGTAAAACATATAAAATGAAAGTCCAATATATTTATATCGGGTTGCTAAATCATGTTAAATGCGAGAATACCTTTGGACACAAAACATTAATTCACAGAACTTAATTCACAGGGTATATTTATGCCGACATGCTAAGGTTATACCCGTATAAACCACTGTAATCAAGCAGTGTCGGAATATCATTTATTTTCTGTTGAATTTCTCAATGCTTACTTGATCTACATTCACGAGACATTTACTATATACGACATATAGTATACGACATATATTACGACATTTACTATATAACATATTTATAGTGAAAATAATATACATATAGCCTATCATACAAAAAGACGTCGTTCATTCACAGGTGTTGTTTACAAGCAGTTTATATGTATCGCCACAATATATTCGTTGAAGAGCAATGCACAGATGCAGGAAACAAATACGCATCGATTGTGGTCTTCCGGTGTATTTTTTGCCTATTTCATGTGACAGTTGTATATTGGGAGTGTGCGAAGTTTCAGTGTACTTCNTGGTCTTCCGGTGTATTTTTTGCCTATTTCATGTGACAGTTGTATATTGGGAGTGTGCGAAGTTTCAGTGTACTTCGTGAATTTGACCGTGCGAAGGCTTGTGATTTACGAGTGCATGTTTCTTTGAGATTATTTCCATGTGCTGTGTTAAATCAAATTATTGTAGGAAAATATGTGTGTTTCTTTGTCATAATGTCCATTTTAAGTGTTCAAATATAATTATTGTGAAGAAATACGATTGTTTGCTGAGTTAACACAAATTGAATAGACTTAAATACATGAGTCATCAACAATAAACACCAAGGAGCTATATTCGCCGCTTACATGGGTTTAATCTCTAATTTTTGCATGGAAAGTAAGTGTAGTTAAATGTGCTGTGTAGTATTGCATGTGACTGTAGGGATTGAAGGGCTTATGTACTGCTGCCGCCAGCCATGTAAAATGCAGAAANGTGTAGTATTGCATGTGACTGTAGGGATTGAAGGGCTTATGTACTGCTGCCGCCAGCCATGTAAAATGCAGAAAATATAACCAAATGAAACCTAACTTCTCGATAGGTGAATCACAGGGCGTGGATGAACCAACACGAGCTTACTTAGCATACTTTTTCTAACACACTATCTCGTGTTGGCACACTCTCCGCCTGTAATCACATATTGTGAAGTTAGTTTAATTTATGTCTGGTCTTCTTGCATTTAAAGTGGTTAAAGAACCCAAAAATGACACATAATTAACATACATTTTATGTGTGTTTACCCCACAATTTCCCTAATCTTTATAGCCCCCCTCACTATCGCATTTAGTAGTATGTACTGCGAATATCGTAATGCCCCTAGTAAATTCGTGTTCAGTATGATTGGTAGTCTCAATTTAACGTGGTTGAGGAACCCAAATTACATGTAATTTACACACATTTTACGTGTTTTACTCCCCGATTTTCCTGACCCCCATAGCTCTCCTCACTATCGAATTTGGTAGAATGTACGGCGAATATCGTGATGCCCCTAGAACATTCGTATTCTGTGTGATAAGTAATATCGAATTATACAATTTTCCGGGATTTTTTTTTCGGAAAAACCCTTATTCCAGATAATTATCTAAATGGAATGAAATGTTACATTTTCTTCATGCAGTGGACTGCGTGGATTTGTTTTTTTTTTTTTTTTTTTTTTCAGATTTGCTCCTCCCAGTACAGAAATTTCTAAGGTGATATAATATTTTCAAACACGTTGAGGTTCTTCTGATAAAATTTGTTGGATGGATAAATATGGTGGTTGAATTTTGTCTACAAATGTTGTCAAATATATTTGGAGCAACGTAAGGATGGGGCATCGAAAGAAGAACATCGATGTTGACATAGGTGATAGCATCGGACAGGAACCATCGATTGGTTGAATCTATCGGTCGTGATTCATCGATGGTTTATACCATCGATAGGATCGACCGTAAACATAGATACTAGTGTCAATCGATGATTAGGTCTGTGTAAATAAGATTTTTAGAAATGATTTAAAGCAAATATTAAGACCAGATCAAAACAACTGAAATAAATGTCATGTGATAAAGTCCATCTCATATAAGAAGGCCAGTAAGACTGTCAGTCACTCACCGTTGAACTGTATATGCTTTGTAACAAAGTGCCATTTACAAAATCCTATATCAGCTGATGCACGAACGTACAATTCAATTTTAATGCAACCGATAAGACTCACGTGACGGCTGAGTGTATAGACAAGCAGAAAATACGCGATAAAAAAGAGTTCCTCAATTATTTAATACATTTTATTTTACGAGGTCACAAAGCAATGATTGTTAGTGTTAAAAACTAAACTTCGTGATAATGTAGAAATGTATAGGTGTTCAAAATGAAATGCGCAATAAAACGATACGACATGGAAACGTTTTCTGAAGTTGTGTTAACTTCAGAAAGCTTTTTCACATCGTATCATTCCTCTCCAACCTCGCTTTCAACACGTCCTTGATATTAATTCCAAAAGCATTCAGAAATATTGCANCATCGTATCATTCCTCTCCAACCTCGCTTTCAACACGTCCTTGATATTAATTCCAAAAGCATTCAGAAATATTGCCTAATATTGTTGAATTATTTTTTCTAATAATTTCACGAAACGACACGAATTTGAAATATATTTCCATCACATAATATAAGAACAATCAACTTTAAACAAGACGCTATCTGNACGAAACGACACGAATTTGAAATATATTTCCATCACATAATATAAGAACAATCAACTTTAAACAAGACGCTATCTGTTATCCAAAAACAGCGGCTCAAACTTCGTTGTAACATGCTGTGCGCACCATCTTTCGGATATTTTACGAAGTATTACCAGCCAGAAATGAACCGCGTTCCTGCGCGATATATAACGAATTTACAAACAGATGTCAATAGTTATATTTTTCCAAGAGCTCTGCATAATTTTTAGTAACATATATTTCGTGTAAAACGATTTGGAGTACAAGTAATTTATATTCGGCCGGTAATCGTTCGCNTAATTTTTAGTAACATATATTTCGTGTAAAACGATTTGGAGTACAAGTAATTTATATTCGGCCGGTAATCGTTCGCCTACGTAAATTATACGCCATGTTGTTCTCTCGAAACCCATCTCCTTGTTTCCGAAGAATGTGGGACACGCGTGAATNCTACGTAAATTATACGCCATGTTGTTCTCTCGAAACCCATCTCCTTGTTTCCGAAGAATGTGGGACACGCGTGAATAGTTTTTAAGCAATTCTAACGTTATTTCACTTCACACATATTTCCAACTCGAATATATTAGCTATAACGTCCAAAGTGTGATAATAGATACCACAGACAATNTTCACTTCACACATATTTCCAACTCGAATATATTAGCTATAACGTCCAAAGTGTGATAATAGATACCACAGACAATTTCGTAAATGTTAACCAAACTTCACTATCTCGGACAAATTAAAAAGGGTTAGCAAATATTTAATTATTTGCAGCATTTGATATTTTTACTTTTATAACCTACTTATTTTTTTAGNTTAAAAAGGGTTAGCAAATATTTAATTATTTGCAGCATTTGATATTTTTACTTTTATAACCTACTTATTTTTTTAGACAGATGTCAGTCTAAAATATCTTAAAATTTGTTTAGCATTACAGTACAATGGCAAGTGGATTAGCTGACAGCGTGTTGATAAAAAATACAGTCCCGATTTGACGGACCAGCTGATGGCGGAAGGATACATAGTCAGATGTAGTCAGAGGTAAACAGTGGCGCTACTTTCGCAGACCTGTCAGAATCTAGCCTTCTTATATGAGATGGACTATATCATCACATTCATGCTTTGTATTAAATTACTAACTGCATCCTTTTTTACGGTACAAATTTATTTCATTTACGAAAGGTAAGTCGACCATGAAAATTGCCATTTTCGAGCAAAGTTGCTGACATCTAGCCACGGAAATATGTACTTGCATAGAGGCTATAAATTGCCTTTGCAGAAACGACTGCCTGAAGTAAAATTAAATCTAATGTTTATGAAAAAGGAAGATTTCTAGCTAACACTGTGTTAAATATCATCCCTATAAAATAAATCACTTGCTTGAAAAAAATAAAAATTTAAAATTTAAAATATTACTAATATAATTTAGTTCCACTATAAACAAAAATAAAGCTTATAAAGAATTGTAACAAGAGAGGATATTGATTGCTCGGTCATCTTGAGCCTAGCGCACAAGCGTCAGCGGTCAGTGTTTACTGCAGCATGATAAGCACTCAATCGTTTCTGCAGCATTTTTACATAACACTCGTGTGTCGTTCCAGACAGCCCCACCTCCCCCTCCTAAACTCTTCTGGGAATAGGAGATGCTGGAAAGTGGGGTAGGGAGAGTCGTTTGATGTGTCTGGCCTCATGAAGGAGAATGTGAATGACATGGTCTTCCTACAGAAATACCCACACTTTGCAGAATTATTCAAGCAATATTCTGAAGGCATCTACATCAACCCAGACCCTGAAGCAAGCAACACACGGTCTGCAACCTCAACGACAAAACAAACTAACACCGCCACTGCTTCGCCCCCTTCACAACAACAGCTGGAGAACATGGAAACATAATTCCAGCAACAGAAACACAGGGGAAAAGCCACCATCACATCCGANCAACAGCTGGAGAACATGGAAACATAATTCCAGCAACAGAAACACAGGGGAAAAGCCACCATCACATCCGAAAACCGCACCGTCAAGGATATGTCGTCATCTGAGACGAAAATCATATTCTCGGTATCGAACCGGCGTGTCACACTGCAATAAGTCGGAGATGAAACTTCAGTAAACTCAACCCTAGGCTCTTCAGGTAAACCTCCCGCCCACACTCAGGTAGCTGTAACCACTACAATGACACATAAAAAACAACAGTTTCGCATAGTGGTCCCAGACGCCACTATATTCAATCTCCTGGTTCAAAAACTGCGAGCAATAAGCAAAGAAGATTTCTCACTCCTCCCCTCAAACAGTGGCATCCAAATTCTCACCTCAAATTCCCAACAATATCAGGCAACCATCACAATGCTCACAGCAAATTTTATTCATTCCATTAGATTCAGTCAAACCTCAGCAAAACCACAAAAGGCAGCTTTTACCTCACCCCTACCACAGAAATTGAAGTTTTCACCTTACAAGCAGTGTCTATCAGATCCAGCACATCTACCAATTCNCACCCCTACCACAGAAATTGAAGTTTTCACCTTACAAGCAGTGTCTATCAGATCCAGCACATCTACCAATTCAAAGAGAAAATCCCGGACAGCAACGACCCCAACAACAATTTCACGTTGGATCCCCAGCATTTATTTTGTGTAACAGCCACGCAGAACACAGATAAACCTCCCTCCCCCTGCTCAAATTCACTAGGGTAAATATGAAAATTTTTCATCCCCTCCCCTACCAAAAAAGACAGTCAGACATGGCACAATGCAGAAACTGCTAAGCCTTGGGACACACCCGGAACTTCTGTTCCATGCCACAGATCTGCCCCCACTGCGCCGGACCAAACCCCATGGGTGCCTGCACTCAACCAGCCACAAACCCGAAAGAATCAACTGCTCAGGCGAACACTCAGTCCTCTCAAAAAACTGCTCCAAATTTTGTAGGAATCGTTTAGAAACGAGAAAAACAGCCAAGGCAAAAACACAACATTCCAAGCCAGCAACTGAACCATCCAAGAACCTGGCTAAAACCTCAGTGTCCAAAAACCCACAACACCACCATAAGCAATCATACACACAGGCACGCGTAGAGTCCGCTCACTTCACAACAACAAAAACACAACAAACTCCAACTGTAATTACAACACCTAATGCAAGTACTTCCCATCCCCTCCCGCGAAAATCGCTGGGAGGAATGAAGGAAACCATACAGAATCTCCATGACTTCACGGAGTTCCTAAAATAATGTGACTTCCAATAACTCATGGCGCATTTTCGTCCTTTCATCACCCAAGCCAAACATGTAACAGACAAACAAGACAAATGCATGTTGCTTCTGGAGGCCATGTCCACGTTTGTCGCCACCTACCCGGTCTACATGACCCGGAAAACAATACCTTATCTCCCCAACCTGCTCTGGAACGACCACGAAATACTCAATACATTTGTACAAAACTCTGACGAGTGACACATACGCGAACTATTAATCAAAATCAACTTNACCACGAAATACTCAATACATTTGTACAAAACTCTGACGAGTGACACATACGCGAACTATTAATCAAAATCAACTTTTGTTTATAAAAACTCTTATTTAAGGTACTCTACAAGTAAATAACTGTTCACTTATTAAATTACAGCTCATAACTTATATTCACTGAGCATTAATCCCTTACTACGGTGCCTTANAAATAACTGTTCACTTATTAAATTACAGCTCATAACTTATATTCACTGAGCATTAATCCCTTACTACGGTGCCTTAAAGGTTTTAAAAACAATAAAGTTTAAATGCAAACAGTCTGAACACATCTAGAATCACAGATTTTTAAAATAATTGTTTATCACATAACTTGGCCAGATAACCTAATATAAAGTTTTGTTCTACTCTTTATATCATAAAAGAAGTAAAATTATTTTTTTTTAGGCAAAATTAAAAGCTTTTAATTTTTCCGATGAAAACGTTAAGTTCTAAAATGTGTTCAAGTACCAATACATTAGTACTGCCATCTCTTGAGTAGCATATCGTAACCCCGTCTACCGCATGTCATCTCAGCCAATTAGAGACCTCTGACCACATGCAACTAAAACTACAAATCTCAGCTCGTTTTTCAAGCTTCATCTAGCAATTTAAGGCCTTTTCAAGTAAATATCAGGCAAAAAATTAAGTTAAAGCATTTCAACTACAAATTACATGCCTTCAGCTTAATATTATATATAAATCAAATATAATACTAGTCTCTTTACCACTTCAGTCTCTCGTCAGAATAGCACCCACGAAGCCTTAATTGTTTTAATAACATTTCACTAATTAAAGAGATAAAACTAATGTATTTAAATTTTAAATTGAGTCAACATTTAATTCCAATCACTATTAATAAATACAAGTTACCTTCAGTAATAGTTTAACGATAATATTGTATTATATCAATCAAACCTTTTTCAGTACTACAACAACACTAACTTATCAACTTATTATCTTGATTAATTAAAGACCTCACTTCCCGAACAACTCCAGTATGTATATGAAATTTTAATAAACCGAGTTTAATAAAATTCACTTTACCATTAATTTCCACTTTTCATCTAACTAACTGTCACAAGCCCCCNTTAATTTCACCATCCTTTTCCACACTTCAGGTAGAGAGAAAGGGGAAAATCACAGCACGGGTACAGGCTACAGGCACTACCCTGCAGTTCATATACAATTTGAAAACAGCCAGGCAGGTCAGGCTACATGTCCCCAAACTGGACGCGATTATTATATACAAATGAGAGGCCAAGGGCCACTCACAGGGCCTGTACCTCCCCTGTGTTGAGGGAGTAGCATCCTAGTGTTGTTGAACGGCGGATATGATGTGTTTGTACACAATTTCCGAAATGTGGGGGTTATATATGTAAGAATAAATAAAATTGAATTTAAATAATTTTTTGGCTACGAATATTTTTAAACTGTCTCNTGGGGGTTATATATGTAAGAATAAATAAAATTGAATTTAAATAATTTTTTGGCTACGAATATTTTTAAACTGTCTCTATAGTAAACGAGTAAAACGTTACAAATATTTACTATCCGAGCCGACTTAAAAGTGATTCAGCATCCTCGGTTAAATTAAAAATGTATATGTATTACATATTACAAACGGGCATATATGTAATGTTTCAACATAATATTTAAGTGTAGAAATTCAGTGCTCGGAAATGTTTNACATATTACAAACGGGCATATATGTAATGTTTCAACATAATATTTAAGTGTAGAAATTCAGTGCTCGGAAATGTTTTGCCATTTCCTGAAAATATGCGAATATTATAATTACTGAGCTACATAATGCAACTGCCAATGAAACTTAAAGCTTTTAATATGCTCTTATGAATACTGACGTAACTATACTAATTGCAGAGCCTTATTAGTTTATTTTCCACTTTCGTAAACAATATCACACTCCATCAAATGTGAACTTAAATCCAAACATTCTACAAATTGGCATATAAAGTTCCCGACATAAACACATTAGTTCATGCAATTCATTCACAGCTTCAAACATCCTGTTTCTTTGTCAAATAAATAAATTTATAAATAAATACATATATTTACACACACANCATTCACAGCTTCAAACATCCTGTTTCTTTGTCAAATAAATAAATTTATAAATAAATACATATATTTACACACACATGCACACACAAAACACACCAGGTTTTACTGAAATAACAGTGTAATTGCCTCTTAGCTATACTCTCTACAACAGCAATTTTTCGTGGATAAAGTGCTGCGCTCTGGAGCCTTTTTAAGTGCGAATTGTTTTATCTTGTGCATCTGGGAACCTGAATTTTTTTTTCACTACATAATATAAGTTACAGTAATAAAAAAAAAATATATATACACATTATGGGTAAAATAGTTGTAAATTATTGAATAAGCTAAGGGTTAGACAAAAGACCAAACTGTGNATATATATACACATTATGGGTAAAATAGTTGTAAATTATTGAATAAGCTAAGGGTTAGACAAAAGACCAAACTGTGAACTACTGGAAGTGATATCAATAATAAATTTGAAATGAAACACTATTTACCTGAATTTGACATTCACGTTGCAACAGCGAAATGTAAATAACAGAAAGGAAAAAGTATTTTTGGTGAGCATTAACACTGTCCAATCAGCAACCATCTAAAAATTCATCCACACTACATAAAAAAATAGTGTATTATTACTCGGATATATATTTACTGTAGACCAAATATTGTATATGTGTAGACTAAAGCACTGGTATCCACCTCTCTTCCGCCAAGCAGTGATAGACGAACAAATGCTATTGATACATCGTTGTATAACAACCATCGATGTTTCGATATTCTCTTAAAATTATTATCAATATGCATTGGTATCGTTTAGTTCACTTTGGTTTAAAAAACTTTGACTTTTGATACAAAAAAATCTATTTTGGGATATTATCGACCATCGAAGTCTATCTATAGAGACACGAGCATCAAATTTAAGTGTGAAATGGGCTTTAGTATTTCACACTCCAAACATTTTATTTATTATCAGTTAAAAATAACGAAAATAATAATTTTAATTTATTCGAGGTTTATCAAACAGAACAAACATAGCTTACCCATATTGCCTTCGAATAGAAGAAAATACTTTTCAAAATTAAACTAAAATATTTCTCTTTCGGAAGTTTGGTTTATGAAGTTTTCGTTACCGTGGTCAAGAACGTGGACTTGGACTGCAACAGCAAAACAGAAAAAACATGGCGGCAAACATGATGCGTAAAATATATACTATCCGCAATGAAAACATCAGCAAAATTTGGATTAAAAAGTAATAAATATATCATTTAAATAAAATAAATTTGCTGCAAATCACCACAGTGGACAACTAATATTTTTGAATTGCATGGAAAGTAATGAAGTTAATGACACTGCAACAAAGTGTACGCAAACTGACAATAAGTTAATGAAATTGAAACCACATCTGAGCTCGAACCAGGGAAAGTACACACATGACACCAACACCAAAATAAAGCTAAAACCTTCCACAACATTGCATATATGCCACAATTTGCACTGCGGTCGAAAGTTTTTCCGGACACAGAAACAGCAAGAGTTATGCGCTGTGTAAGTGGTTTTTTTCTTGAAGCCTGGTTTGTGTCTTTTACATATTTCAAGAATATTTAACTATTTTCTACGGTAATTGATATTTACTGTGATACTGCCGTCTTTAATAATATTGCATGCTATTNATTTAACTATTTTCTACGGTAATTGATATTTACTGTGATACTGCCGTCTTTAATAATATTGCATGCTATTTTAAATATCTTTGTAGCATATTTAACACTTGTTCCAAATTTATAAAACCAAGTATAGTTAATTTTACACTGTTTGTGAAAAGTTGGACGAAAATGTGTATTTCAAATGTGATTGTACTTTTTAATACTTTATCGCCATACTTCTCTTTGCGCCTTCGTTATTGAGCTTATATTGAAAAAAAATTTCGTTGGTTTTTTTAGATAGTCTAAGTGGAAATATCTTCATTNGCCTTCGTTATTGAGCTTATATTGAAAAAAAATTTCGTTGGTTTTTTTAGATAGTCTAAGTGGAAATATCTTCATTTTGTCTGTTCCCCAAAACCTTCATACTTTCTTTATTGCATGCTGTCAGAATTTGTGACTTTTCCACATGTAATTTGGAAGTAGGAAGGCAATGCGTCTTTACAACAAGGCTCACATGTGCAGTTACGGGATATACGATAAACTAATCCACCTGTGAGCCGAACTGTATTGGCGCATGGCCAGTGGAAGAAAAGAGGCTACCGTTTCTTGCGTACTAATTTATACTGAGGGCAATAATGTGTGGAGAGCATAAAGAAATCTGTAACCAACGAAGAGAGATATTCCTTGAAACGGCAATGGGTAGAAGAGTTCACATCCAATAGCCACATAAATATAATCATATGAAAGGGCTTTTAAACCCACTTTTACATGTGTGTGATTATACACACACACACACACATATTGAAAAGCGTATATTTCCACTGACCATAAAATTTTGTTGCAGGTACGGTAAATAATTTACAAGAGAAAATCATATAAGGTGGATGTGGAATAGGCAGCAAAGTGATAAATAATTTGAATAACGTTGGTGTGGGCCCGGGTTCCGTTCCCAGTCTGGAGACCTAGAATTGGATTACCTGAGGTTTTCAAAATTAAGGTGCTCCCTTGTCGTAATTGCGCATAGCAATTACAGTAAAATATGAAAAATCTTATTACCATGTTTAGTTCCACTAAAATATGCTCTGCAGGTTTTCAGAGAATATTTGTTTCACGATGATTATGGCGTGGTGAATCTTAGAATTCAAAGTCACGGGAATTCTGATATGTTTTTTTTTTTTTACCAACCTCGTCCGGAAGCTTCTTATAAATGAGTTCCCCAACCCCCTCTTTCCCCCTTGGTTTACATAGATGTAGATAAATTCTTATACCTTTCATTACTATTTTCTTATTCCAAAAAATTTACAAGTCTGTATAAAAAACTTGACACCCTATCCGAACTGTGGAAGTATGAAAATGCCAGTGACGGTTGTTTAATTACTAATGAAATGCCGGTATGAAACTTACAAACCGAAAGAAAAAAAATTCAATAGTTTGTAAGCGAAGCCCGTGTACGCGGACGTAAACTTTGGAGGGGGTGGGAGAAAATATGTTCTCACTGTTTAGCTGACCTTCGAGTTGGTACAATGGCAAAATTGGAGCGTGGTAATTATGTTAAAATTTAGATATCATCTTATAATAACATAATTTTTCCTTTGTAGGCATGACTGACGTAACAATTGGAAGAGAACAGGTTATGCAGTACAATCTTCTCCCTTCATGTGTGGGTAAAGATTCGTGGCACCTTGAATCCTGAAAATGAAGGCCTTTTAACTTCTTCCTTTTATAAGATGCATTTCTGGAATTCCATGTTTCAAACCTGTGGAAACAGTAAATGTCTGCACGGGAAAGCAAGATCAATTTGCAGGCATTCCCTTGAGACGTTAGCGTGGGTCCCCCTCTACCGCACTGCCTATGCGCAAGAAGCCGCGGATGGCGTATCGGCATGTCGTGTGCATCTGAGCCCAAGCTAGGGGTCGCCCCGGTGATGAGGCTTCTCACACGTGGAATCGTACAGAACAATGCGTCTTGCCAACGAGTTATCTCGAGAATCAGGACAAAGGGTGCTGAACTGTAAGGCCGCTACTACATTATCCGTTTCGGTTCCTCCCCGTCGGCTTTTGTTGAGTCCTCAGGCTAACTTTCACGAACAAATGCGCGATAGAGGTTGTAGAGTCAACATATACTGAATGAAATGATACACGTNTCACGAACAAATGCGCGATAGAGGTTGTAGAGTCAACATATACTGAATGAAATGATACACGTACATGATATGGCCTTTTTTTAGTCAATGAATTATTAACGTTTTCAAATTTGGTCAGTATTTCAAATTCATTACGCAACTTTGGTTGCCATGGCAGANAGTCAATGAATTATTAACGTTTTCAAATTTGGTCAGTATTTCAAATTCATTACGCAACTTTGGTTGCCATGGCAGAAATTGTGATGTAATATTTGTAAAGTAATACTTGACAATGCCTCCTAAGTGTGACAGTGTTTTCTAATTGGACGTNTGTGATGTAATATTTGTAAAGTAATACTTGACAATGCCTCCTAAGTGTGACAGTGTTTTCTAATTGGACGTTGTGTTCCAGCGACATGGCCAGCACCGGAGGTAAACCCACCTCTGGACTATGACTTGTGGGGCCATTTCAAAGGCCAGGAATATGTAAAAATAATGTATCACCTGATACTTAATTTTAAAAACTGTGGCGCACTTAGGAGACATATTTAATTCACTTGTTTCATTTGTATTAACTGTTATAAATTACAGTCGTTGTTTATTATTCTAAGGGGTCATTACGCAAACAACGTAGTGCTACATGTTCATAACACACATTTAAATTGTCTGCATATGTTCCATGGGTCAAGTTACAACTCCCTAATTTAACCTACGATTTTATTGATAACGACAACCNAAATTGTCTGCATATGTTCCATGGGTCAAGTTACAACTCCCTAATTTAACCTACGATTTTATTGATAACGACAACCTTTGCGTTTGCTGCGGGGCCACGCAGATATATAGTACACAAGTATGTATGTGTATGTAACGCTACAGTACGTGTACCTTTTTTTTCTTAGGCGTGTAGTAAATATCCAAACAACTTTTCGTAATAGGAGATTGTTGTTAATTGGGTAACACATCTTTGCTTTCCGNAATATCCAAACAACTTTTCGTAATAGGAGATTGTTGTTAATTGGGTAACACATCTTTGCTTTCCGCTGCCATCTTAAAGTACTGAAAGAATAATTTACAAAGGGAAGTGTACGGTACGATACTGTATTGCAGAATGGAACCCGTTTCGAGCATCTCATTCGCGATGCTCGGACAGTGTTGAGAATGCTCAAAGAAAGGAGATGTCGGGTAGCTGTGATGCTGCTGCCTCCTANTGCTCGGACAGTGTTGAGAATGCTCAAAGAAAGGAGATGTCGGGTAGCTGTGATGCTGCTGCCTCCTATTGGCCGACTCCAACCCCAGAGCCAAGCTGAAAGGATGAGGAAGGCCTACAATGAAAAGCTACGCATCATCGCAGGTAATGTAAATAATAAGTGACTACCACTTCCACATACATTTATTGGAAAAACCAGTGGTTGAGTACTGAACTGTAATTGTAGTCTGTCTTCCGAACAAGCACATTTTATTATAACAATTTAGAAGGTATGTCTATTTGCAGCCACGATGGTGTTTACACTAATACACTGTGCAGTCTATCAAGATACCTGGTAGGATATCAGGAAATAATTTGTCTTGAAAACTAACTAAATGAGACTACTTTCAAGTGCCAAAACGTCGACTTGTTTATAAGACAGACTGTACCAGAAGTATGATAACCGTGTCAACGCATTTCAGAATACTACGAGCTTCACTCGTACGGTGTGTACAGTCAATAATGCCATAAAAAGAGTCATCAATGTACAAACCTTTGTAATATAACCCCGTGTATGACACGTTTTGATATGTTCGTAATACACTAGTTATCATATCTGGTGACTTTAGAAATATGTATTGTGGTTAAGTTACATATTCAGTCTGTAATATCCAGAAAGAAAGTTCCCGTGTAAAATGCTATGAAAATGAGTGTGTACAAAAATGGTTTGTTGTTCCTTTTATAAGTTATTGACAGAACCGTAAGCTACGNAATGCTATGAAAATGAGTGTGTACAAAAATGGTTTGTTGTTCCTTTTATAAGTTATTGACAGAACCGTAAGCTACGAAAACATTGGAATTTTAATTATGGAGAAAATTAATGAGTCTGTAGTATATTTTCAGTTTTTTTAATTGCATTCTTTACATGCTAGTACAACGAAAGTAGTTACGTCTGTTTTCCAGGTTACGTTAACTCAATTGCTGGCCGTATTTGTTCTAATTTCTAGCGTAACGTTCTGTAGGAAGTAAACTTGGTGTTGATGCGCGNGTAAGCTACGTAAACATTGGAATTTTAATTATGGAGAAAATTAATGAGTCTGTAGTATATTTTCAGTTTTTTTAAATTGCATTCTTTACATGCTAGTACAACGAAAGTAGTTACGTCTGTTTTCCAGGTTACGTGAATTCAATTGCTGGCCGTATTTGTTCTAATTTCTAGCGTAACGTTCTGTAGGAAGTAAACTTGGTGTTGATGCGCGNAATTCAATTGCTGGCCGTATTTGTTCTAATTTCTAGCGTAACGTTCTGTAGGAAGTAAACTTGGTGTTGATGCGCGAGTAGCATACAGTATTGTCACACTAACTACCGTCCTTGGGATATGATCTTCCACCCCAACTGAGCCTGTGACTGATGAGAGGAACTGTAGGCATGAGGAAGGTTGTCTGCTCTTGACAGATGGGAGGAACCCTGGGCGTGTAGAATGTGTAGTTGGGGTGAGAATGGCAGTTCCAAGGAGGTTGTATACTCTATGTAACCTCCTGTGGACTCTATGAAGTTCGTAATAACCTATATAGTTAGCAGTTTGTAACTAGTCCCCTAATTATTTAATTTCAGAGCTTAGTACCTCTACGAACCTACATCACTGAATTTGGCTTATAAGCAATGTTGTTGAATATCGTTATGAATGTTATTGGGAATACCCTATTATACAAATTGCTATGTAACTCTTCTGGCATGTCAAGTTGATTCCCTATTTAAGTACAAAACAGAATTAACAAATGATAGTGCGTTGAAAATATTACCGTGTCTAACCGATTGTTCTGGATGATATAACCTACTTACGGCAACTAAGCAATTTTGAAAACAGTCTTGGAAGATAATCGCAAACCATCAAATACGAATCTGTTACCGTGTGTCCTGGCAGACAGGCTCCCACATACTTTGGAAGTAAATTAATTAAAACAAACGAAATGTTTACCTTTAGTTTTTTGATTCCACGATATTGGCGTATGAAGTTAGTCACATTTATGTTTTCGGAGAACTATGCCATTCATAGCGAGACTTTTTTGTAATGGTATCACCTTCAACACGCGTGAGTAACATTGCCATATGCCATAGCATCATTACTCTGCAAGTTTTATATTGTCGATTATTAGATTTATTGTGAACCAACATTTACAATCCTGCNATATTGGCGTATGAAGTTAGTCACATTTATGTTTTCGGCGAACTATGCCATTCATAGCGAGACTTTTTTGTAATGATATCACCTTCAACACGTGTGACTAACATTGCCATATGCCATAGCATCAGTACCCTGCAACATATCTTGAGCACACGTAGTTTTTCCTGTATACCTTGTCTTCTGTTCCATATTACGAACTGGTACATTTCCTATAATAATAACTACAACGAACATCAATAGAACTTCCCTTCTTCTAGCTGCTGCTCTGTAATATGTACGTGTCTACACTGTATGCTCTGAAATGCTAGTATTTGTTATGAGACTGTTACTGCCACTGCAATCGTCTGCAACAACAAACAAACTGTATGGATACTTCTACAATTAAAATCACGAACTCAAAATGTAATTTCCTCTAGGAACAACTTGCTTAAATAGTGGATAACTGTTGGCATAATATGTGAAAGTAGATACAATAAGTCCTATGTTGCATTTTTATAGTTTGATGGAAATGTTTTACAGGATAGAATATTTAATTTTTGCAACAATAATTTCAAATGTTGTGGTAACCATTTTACAGGTGCCTTACAATTTCCCGTGGTGGATTGCGAAGCGACATTTTCTTGGAGTAATGGCTCCATTAAGAGTCATTTGTATGAGAGGTATGTAAATTTGTCTATCTTAGTTCAAAACATTATAATCTATATATGTAATACAGCTCACACATTTCAAGTTCCAAGTGAAGCGGCGAAGTATAGTATGACAGATAAAAGCTCAGAAATGTTTATATGCATAACACAGAAGCCTTAAAAAATCATCAATAACAACATTAACAAAGTCATTTTTATAGTAATATACAATTAAGACATATTTCCTCCGTGGTCCAATTAAACAAAATAATGTATCTAGCAAGTTGAGCGTCTCCCCACTAACACAATAACGTAGTGACAAAGTAAGTTTTATAATAGTAAAACTAATATACCACCAAGACTTATATAGTTTAAGTGTACTAAATAGTGTATCTAGATAGTTGAGCCTATGGCCGCTAACACAATAACGTAGTCGTAACCTGCGACCAAATCTGTAGCTTTATATTAGGCCAAATATTCTACCAGTGATAACTTTAAACGTAAGAGGTTAAACATCCGTGACCGTAGGAACTAAAAAAAAAAAATAAAAATTAATTGCAACAACTTGGTTTTAGGATGTGCCCTATATTTTTGTATGGAGTTTGGTAACGAATAGCAGATTATGTCTGCAATCACGTTAACGAGCAATGATACTGGACAGTATCATAAACACTTTTGTCTTCTCCGTTATACGGTAGTTATAATTTGTCATCACCAAATGTACATACGACATTGTCAGTGTAAGAAATAAGTTTGTCATAAAGTGTAGAATCTGTGACACATCTTGCATAACAGTATGAGGACGTTACAAAACCAAAGCGACTGATGAAATATAAAATATATATTTCGATTTGCAGATAAGTAATCTATTTTTTACAATGTTAAAGAATTTGTCTTTGTTCGTTTTTCAGACACATGGGACTCCACAGTAGACCAGATAAGGTCCATTGGAACAAGGAAGGCATGACACGCGTCGTGAACCTGCTGCAACGCACATTACTATGAAAAAATAAAGATTTATATTAAAGCTATTTGTATTGTGTTATTAACTGTAGTAAATGTGAATTATAGCACGATAGTGCTGGAAATTAAGTACATGACGGCGAAAGAAGCTGCAATCACATAATTGTAATACACATAACATATTTAAATGTTTAGTTATCACATCTGAAATATCCACAGAATACAAACGCACGTCAACAAACATTAGACTGGGTATAAGCTCCTTGCCTGTATGCCATTAAAAAGAGCTCCTTTTCCGAGATTCTGAAGTTTTCTTAGCCACATTTTTTAATGGTTTATCACTCAATGAACGACTATACGAGTTATACCGTAGCTTTGGAAATAAGAGGCTTTTTCACAACATTGTTACTGACCTTCCACGTGCATACAGTTTGTGTTGGAACCGAACACGCTTATATAGGATTTAAGTAATTATAAATACTTTTCTTTGTGGCATTTTATTTCTGGCAAGGTCTTAGGGGATGTATGATGTATAATGTCAACGAAATGCACACTTGTTAATGCAGCCGGACCACAATGTGTTAATATGAATTGTTTCCCACGCGTATTGTTATTTGTATCAATGTATGTCAACACTACCATAGTGGTTATTAAGGGGTGGGAACTGTGAACATTATTTTTTGTGTATGTATGCATGCAATGCATTTGTGTTTTTTCTATAATAAAGTCCAATATTCACATGTGTGACAACACAATGACAAAATATTCTGCCTCTATTAGGGTTTTTAAAGCTTAGTAACGTTTTGTGATTTGAGTTGTTGTTGGGAATTACGACCGGAAAGACAGGGAGAGCTTACTTTGAGGTGGCTCATTTGTCATATGTAGGGTAGCATTATCAGGGGACGAGTTTTGTTTGCAGTCGCCACATTTTTTGGAGAGATGGAGAGAAAGCTTACATCAATGCACAAAAAATACCCAACACAGTGTCGGATTAGCCTCGTAGCAAGAGTTAGCAATTGCTACAGGCCCCGCGCCACGGGGGCTTCGCACCTTCGTTAAACAAAAACAATTTTATCAAGTTGGTAAGATATAGTATACCACCCACCGTCCAATGGAAAGATGTAGTAGTTATTCAAAAAGTCAGCGCTGGCCACACCATACACATTTTACGAGTATGTTATGTTGCAAGTTGGCAACACCACAATACTTACAGGGGAATCCCGAAATATTGTTTTCGAGCTGTTCGTATAACCCGACCATTTAGAATAGTTTCATATTGATTACCAATAAGAAAGCAACTAATGGGCATTTAATTTTATAAGGGTACTATTACAGTCAGTCGTTTCTTCCACATTTATTTTATTTTCTTTTGTTTGATACGAGCCATCTAGAATAAAGTTTTTTTTTGTTTTCGGTCTTTTTTTTCCTTTGTGTTGCAGTTTCACAGTTCTTACGTTTATTTTCTGTTATTGTTTTTGTTTGCTGATCACTGCGGGCTAATACAATATCAATGTATAATACTACTGTTTTACAATAGTAAAATAAGGTAAGCTATTTATTTTGTTCAAAATATACTGCTTAAAGTTACAAAAACAAGACATGTTTTAGGACCGAAACTCAAAAGGGCGATGCGAATTCATTATTAAACGGTTTTATTCAGCTTCACAATGCACAGTTAAGTGCACGTCAAGCTTGACACCACCAGTATAAGCTGGCCGGTCCAAAATTTGAAGTGTCAGTCTTGACGTGCTCTTGACTGTAATTACCAATAATTTTTTTTGTTTGTTTTAAATCTCGTAATCAAAATTTTACCTATTTCTCGTTAGCTAATTGAGCTCAAATTTTGTAAGCAGGTATATTTCCCGTGACCATATTATATTATGATAGCTTCTGGATCCAACTGCTCAGCCCTGATGCTGCAGGGATACTGCCCGCAAAAACTATAACAGAGTAAACCGGCTGGTTTTAAATTACCATTATTTCATGGGGAGAGATTTCATCACTAGTTTTTAGGTTACTCCTCAGTCATAATTTTAATTTGTAATTTTGTTTATATTTTATATACAGATCTATATTAGCAGCAGGCCTAGAGATATGGGCAGACACAATGCTTCTGTAAGTACAAAGCGTCAAGCAAAAGAAAAAAAAGAAAAAAAGAACCGATCTGTTATATCAAAGACACGTAAGCTGTTGAGTTTTTTCATGTCCAGAATGATGTTCCTGAGTCTAAAGAAATTGAAATAGAAAACACAGAGTTTGCATCTCATTGTACAGATGATGACAGCAGTATAGGAAATTCATTAGGATCTGTAATTATTTCCCATATAGCCACATGCACTACAAGTGATAGTGCACTCGAACAGACATATCGTTTTCTAGCCAAAGAGAAGTTAAAAGCACAGCATGTCCTCTAAACCCAGAAATGTCGTCTTCAAGCCAAAGAGAGGTCGAAAGCATACCACATGCTTCCGATGTTAATACATCTTCTACATGCCAAAAACAAAACAAAAATAAAATGTACTCCAATGATATTGCTGAATGGCAGAGCAACTTTGATCGAGATTATTGGATTGCGAAAGCAAGTAGCGATGTCGATCATATGAACAGTAATTTTTTGTCTACAGACAAAAGGTATGACAATGAAAATAAACTGCGTTCTGTCAGAGGTCATTTTTCATATATAGGCATAAACTAACGGATAAAACTCACGTGAGAGATTGGTTGTGTTATTCTGAAACTAAAAGTAAACTTTTTCGTTTCGTTTGCAAAGTTACGGATTCAGACGGTTCGGCACGGTTTACGAAAGATGGATTAGATGACGGGAAGAACGTGCATATTTTGTTGAAAAGACACGAAGAAAGCACTTTGCATAGACAAGCAATAATTTCGCTATTAGTTCGCAAAAACAAAGATGCGCGTGTCGATTCTCAACTTGTAAACCAAATAGACACCGAACAAAAATATTGGCGGACACTCTTAGAACGAATTACTGCAGTAATAATTTTTTTAGCAGAACAAGGTCTTGCATTTTGGGGTATTGATGAAATTGTTGGTTTACCTCACAATGGAAATTATTTAGGTTTCTTAGAATTAATAGCTAAATTTGACATTTTACTGTCCGAACATATACATATTTATGTATACATATCCATGCAAATAAAGGAAAGGGACATACGTCATACTTGTCAAAAACAACATGCGAGGAATTTATCCATCTAATTGCATCAAGCATACTGAATCTTATTATTTGCAAAATTAAGAGATGCAAATGCTATGCAGTATCATTGGATTATACTCAAGATATATCGCATATAGACCAATGACTCTGATAGTGCGCTATGTCCTACCATCTGGACCAGTGGAAAGGTTTCTAAGATTCTTGGATATGGAAGACCATACTGCTGAACAACTCACTCAAAGTTAATATTATCGGACAGTAGGTGGTCTGCCCGAGCTGATGTGACGAAGGCACTTTTATTTCGTTTTACCACTATAAAACAAGTTTTAGATGACATATCTAATAACAATGATCAAATGGTAGAGTTTCGTAATCAAGCTTACGGACTAGTTTCGAAAATGAATAAGTTAGAAACGGGAATAATGATTATTGCGTGCAACGAAATTCTAGAACGTTTGCTATTGACTAACGCTTTGCTGCAGTCGTCTGATCAAGACCTCAACACGGGATACGCTCTTTATAAATCATTACACAGGTACATCCAAGCAATGTGGTCTACATTTTCAGATATAGATACACGAGCCAAAACCTTAACTGGCTGTGAAGAATATCAGCAATTGACTTCAAGAAAACGCAAGCGACAAACAAAGTACGACCATTTTAGCGGTTCTACTACACTCGATGTAGTTGTAGAAAATCACAATATTATGAAATTCGGGTGTTTATTGTCATAATTAATAATGTAATGTCTGCATTAGCTTAACGCATGGAAGCGTACCATCAAGTGACGAGTGTATTTGGAATACTTAGGCAATTAAATTCTTTAATGGCAGAAGATATCTTGAAAAGAACTTCAATTATCGTCAGTGCTTACCCAGACCACGTGGGAGACAGTCTGGCCAACGAACTGGTGCAGTTCGCTGACTGCTCGAAACAGATGTGGCTGCTGCTATCGACAGCAAAAAGCACAAGGCTCTGGAACTTCAATTTTATAAACTTTTAAAGGAAAATTCATTAGAATCGTGTTTCCCAAATGTAGAAATAGTGTTACGCATTTACTTGAGTTTGATGGTCACCAACTGCAGCGGAGAACGTTCTTTTTCAACATTAAAGCGCATTCAAAATGAGTTAAGGAACACAATGGGACAAGAACGTCTAAATGACCTCACTTTAATGAACATAGAAAATGATTTACTAAGAAATGTTGTTTTGACTAGTGTTATCTCTAAATTTGCCCACATTAAATCTCGAATATTTTTTTTTGTAAATGTGCTAAACGTTGTATACAACAACCCGAGGCTTCCGCTGACTAGGATTTTCTATAGTGACCGAAGCAGTACCAACCTTGGCAATAATTCTCCCCTCGCTAGGATTTGTGAGGAGTACTACGAGACAGCGCGTTCCTCCGGGACATGGGACACATTTTTTGACTCAGCTGACATTTAAAAACAAATTTATGACATTCTTAAGATTACGCCTACTGTTTTAGTTTTATATTTTTTTGATTGTGACTACTTGTATTTAATTTAATTTAATTGCCTGTAACTTAGTTTCATCTTAATTTTTAACAATTTTTTATTAATTTTCATATTTTAGTTTTTGTTTATTATTAAACATTTATTTCAATCTTAAATTTATACCTTAATTTGACATATTTTAGATTTTTTATAGTAATTTTTTAAATATTGTAATGTTGTATTGTTTGACTAAGAATGATGTTTACATTTGTTATCAAACTTTCTTGAAGTTATTTTAAATGTGAAATAATTGTGTTGTTGGCATCCCAAATAAATAAATGTTCTGTTTTATTTTATATCCTAAACTTTAATACCTAAAGCAAACCAAGGGTCTATTGTTCCCATTTACTACAGGTCCCGCGCTGGCATAATCCGGCACTGCATGTTCCCTCTTCGCGGCCGCCACTGTGTGATACGACCACATTACTAATACCCGGGGCCCTTGCGCCCCAAGAAACCACATCATACTATTAGACCTAATTGAGAATTAAGTAAATAAAAGATCGAATAAATCCCATTTAAATATATGGTGTATGAAACTTATAATGTTGGTTAATAGATGGATATTGGACAGATGATAAGGTCTTATAGCATTACATTATTTGCTCTCTACTAAACTAAAAATTTTAATTTTATAAAGAAAAATTAAATTCAATAAATTAAAAATTTAAATGAAACTATTAACCAGGTTTATTTCGTTCGTTTTAGTAAATGTCTTAAAAAAATATGTGAAAAAGTTACAAATTCTGACAGCATGTAATAAAGAAAGTATAAAGGTTTTGGGAACAGACAAATATTACCATACTATAAAAAAAGAATAATGAATATTGTACATTTTAACTACATAATTAAGGAAAACACCCGAGCGGAAAAGTAACACAACACTTTATTATAATAATATTTACACTTTACAGCAAACACAAATTACATTATAAACAGAAGGTTACAAATGTAAACAATTGATGCAGCATATTTTGTGGGATTTCCTTAAAGATGTCGCGTGGCGGTTTAGGGATTATAGCACGACATTGGCTCACATCCATCACCCCCGCCTAGCGCACTTCACTGGCGCCTACGAGACGGCACGTGGGACCACAGGCAGGTGGAAAATTCCGTTACNAGCGCACTTCACTGGCGCCTACGAGACGGCACGTGGGACCACAGGCAGGTGGAAAATTCCGTTACACGTGGAGCTAAAGCGTAGGCCTTCCCCCTTCACCTCGGACACCTCTCGCCCACCGCGAGATCTGTGGAGTGCAGGGCTTTTTCGAGNAGTCTGGCCAACGAACTGGTGCAGTTCGCTGAGCTGCTCGAAACTGATGTGGCCGCTGCTATTGACAGCAAAAAGTACGAGGCTCTGGAACTTCAGTTATCGTCAGTGCTTACCCAGACCATGTGGAATACAGTCTGGCCAACGAACTGGTGNCACAATATTATGAAATTCGGGTGTTTATTGTCATAATTAATAATGTAATGTCTGCATTAGCTTAACGCATGGAAGAGTACCATCAAGTGACGAGTGTATTTGGAATACTTAGGCAATTAAATTCTTTAACGGCAGAAGAGATTTTGACAAGAACTTCAATTATCGTCAGTGCTTACCCAGACCACGTGGGAGACAGTCTGGCCAACGAACTGGTGCAGTTCGCTGAGCTGCTCGAAACTGATGTGGCTGCTGCTATTGACAGCAAAAAGCACGAGGCTCTGGAACTTCAGTTATCGTCAGTGCTTACCCAGACCATGTGGAATACAGTCTGGCCAACGAACTGGTGCAGTTCGCTGAGCTGCTCGAAACTGATGTGGCCGCTGCTATTGACAGCAAAAAGCACGAGGCTCTGGAACTTCAATTTTATAAACTTTTAAAGGAAAATTCATTAGAATCGTGTTTCCAAAATGTAGAAATAGTGTTACGCATTTACTTGAGTTTGATGGTCACCAACTGCAGCGGAGAACGTTCTTTTTCAACATTAAAGCGCATTCAAAATGAGTTAAGGAACACAATGGGACAAAAACGTCTAAATGACCTCACTTTAATGAACATAGAAAATGATTTACTTAGAAATGTTGTTTTGACTAGTGTTATCTCTAAATTTGCCCACATTAAATCTCGAATTTTTTTTTTTTTGTAAATGTGCTAAAAGTTCTATACAACAACCCGAGGCTTCCTCTGACTAGGATTTTCTATAGTGACCGAAGCAGTACCAACCTTGGCAAACATTCTCCCCTCGCTAGGATTTGTGAGGAGTACTACGAGACAGCGCGTTCCTCCGGGACATGGGACACATTTTTTCACTCAGCTGACATGTAAAAACAAATTTATGACATTCTTAAGATTACGCCTACTGTTTTAGTTTTATATTTTTTTGATTGTGACTACTTGTATTTAATTTAATTTAATTGCCTGTAACTTAGTTTCACCTTAATTTTTAACAATTTTTTTTATTTATGTTCATAGTTTAGTTTTTGTTTATTATTAATCATTTATTTCAATCTTAAAATTATACCTTAATTTCACATGTTTTTAGATTTTTGATAGTAATTTTTTTTATATTGTAATGTTGTACTGTTTGACTAAGAATGATGTGTTCGTTTGTTATCAAACTTTCTTGTAGTTATTTTTAATGTGAAATAAGTGTGTTGTTGGCATCCCAAATAAATAAATGTGCTGTTTTATTTTATATCCTAAACATGAATACCTAAAGCAAATCAAGGGTCTCTTATTTGCATTTACTACAGGTCCCGCGCTGGCTTAATCCGGCACTGCATGTTCCCTCTTCGAGGCCGCCACCGTGTGATACGACCACATTACTAATACCCGGGTACTTGTGCCCCAAGAAACCACATCATACTATTAGACCTAATTGAGTATTAAGTAAATAAAAGTTCAAATAAATCCCATATAAATATATGGTGTATGAAACTTATAATGTTGGTTGGTAGAAGGATATTGGACAGATGATAAGGTCTTATAGCGTTTCATTATTTGCTCTCTACTAAACAAAAAATTTTAATTTTGTAAAAAAAATTAAATAGTTATTTAATTTTTAAATTTACTTTGATAATTGGTCCAAATAATCGTTCGTTTTAGTAAATGTTTTTAAAAAAATGGTGGAAAAGTCACAAATTCTGACAGCGTGTAATAAAGAAAGTATGAAGGTTTTAGGGAACAGACAAATATTACCATACTATAAAAAAAGAATAATGAATATTGTACATTTTAACTAAATAATTAAGGGAAACATCCGAACGGAAAAGTAACACAACAATTTATTATAATAATATTTACACTTTACAGCAAACACAACTCACATCATAAACAGAAGGTAACAAATGTAAACAATTGATGCAGCATACTTTGTGGGAATAGACGTTTCAGAATTTCCTTAAAGAATAAATAAATACATAATTAAATACTGACAAAATTAAGATATTTCCACTTAGGCTATCTAAAAAAACCAACGAAATTTTTTTTTTCAATATAAGCTCAATAACGAAGGCTCAAAGAGAAGTATGGCGATAAAGTATTAAAAAGTACAATCACATTTTAAATACACATTTTCGTCCAACTTTTCACAAACAGTGTAAAATAAACTATACTTAGTTTTATAAATTTGGAAAAAGTGTTAAATGTGCTGCAAAGATTTTAAAACAGCAAGCAATATTATTAAAGACGGCAGTATCACAGTAAATATCAATTACCATAGAANTGCTGCAAAGATTTTAAAACAGCAAGCAATATTATTAAAGACGGCAGTATCACAGTAAATATCAATTACCATAGAAAATAGTTAAATATAAAATATGCAAAAGGCACAAACCAGGCTTCAAGAAAAAACCACTTACAGAGCGCATAACTCTTGCTGTTTCGGTGTCGGGAAAAACTTTCGACCGCAGTGCAAATTGTGGCATATGTGCGATGTTGTGGAAGGTTTCCGCTTTATTTTGGTGTTGGTGTGATGTGTGTACTTTCCCTGGTTCGAGTACAATTTTTGTTTCAAATTAAATTTTATTTTCTACAAAAACCTATTGGCTGGTTTTTGCATATTATTTTATAAGGTTTGGTTCCTGGAATTTAATCTTATAATTGTCTCATTACTTGTACGTTATTTGTCTTAGAATAAAAAAATTAATATGGTTTTTTAATTTATTTTTATTATAAATAAGTGAAGGTAAATGTCACATTAAGCCGCATCACGCCAGTCACGGGCATAAGAGTTTCTGATTCTTTAAGGTTCTGCGTACTCGCCTCAATATATATTGTCAGTATGAAGACCGTTGAACGGGTTCTGTAATTATTTTTTTTTGCAACACAGCACTCATCGCCCAGTTTCAATTAATATGCATTTCGGTCAACATATTATTGTTCCTTTTCCAGCTACTCATTTCAAATTATTAAGGGGTCTATGATCATACTATTGGCGAGTTTTTTCAGTGATAATTGAGAATTGTCTTTTAATTAATATGGTGAGTGGTTTTTATAATTTTTATTATTGTTAGGGCTTTGGTATGGCTTTACGGCTGCCACTCTGTTAAAGTGTTTGTATTCGTTTAATTAATTTTTTAGCAATTTTTTATCAGGACGAGTTGGGAAGCTTAGGTAGTGGTCGTCATTTATACGACTGCCTCCCCTTTCATGCCTCGTACGAAAGGTTTTTGTATTTGTTGAGATTGGAATGTGTCATATTAACTTATTTGAAATTTAAGATGATAACTAAAATTATAATATTGTAATGTTTGCAACAGAACTACATTGAGATTTTCTGAAAGCCTTGTGAAAAATTATGAATGTGTTTGAATATATCAAATGCCCAAAAATGTTTTGAGGTTGTGTTATTGTATCAAACTTCTTGGAACGCCACACGCTGGTTTTGCTAATGGCAGAGGTACACATATATTATATGTTTTCTCTAGTAGTGCCTAAGGGAATAATACCTCTAAACGTGTTAGTAAATTCTAAAACTAAAATGCTAGAATTAATATTTTTTTATAACGTGGGGTTACACAGTAAAGGCTAAGGCGGCAGGATCTGTCTAAATCAGTTGGTTTCCCAATTACTGCCAAGTGTCAGCAAGTTGGGTATATTGGTAGTAAATTTGAATCCTTAACAGCTGCTTTTCAGCTGCATTCTAAGCCGCCAAACAAGCTAAGCTCTCTACATGACAAATAAAAACATTTTTTTTGAGGCTGGTTTGATTTTTGTAACCAAATATTGCTGTATTTCAAAAGCAAGGTCAAAGAAATTTCGGTTCGTAGTTATTTATATATATATGCGTGTGTATGTTTTATGGCAATATTATATTTCGTTATAGAAAAGAAAATAATTATTTCAGCCTGTTTTGTGTACAGTATAAAAATCTTGATAGAAATGCTTAAGAAATACTAATAATATTATTTTGTATATTGGAATTTTCAGTTCGTAAAAAACTTACTAAATGCTACGTTACGGCATAAAAATTCCTTAGATCATCAACATCAAAATTCAGTTACGTATTTTACCAGAAATAATAGTTTACTCAAACGACAATGTAATGTCATAATTGCCATTAATCCATGCATCAAATAAAAGTTTTCTTTATGGCAAACCGACTTTACAGTAACCGACTTCAAACATACATTTCTTTCCTACAACAAATAATGTGTTGCAGCAAAGGAATGGTTTTTAGAGAGTTGCGGCCCAAGCAAACAGCACGTTGCCATTCTCATCTCAGAAGTTGTTGGTGATATCCCTGTGTGGAGCTGTAATTCGTTGGATTCTTCTGCTGTCTGGGTAACGTAAGGTCTGGTGATACATCCATACGAGTGCAAATACACGCTGAGCACTCCCA
>NQII01010418.1:0-38939 GCA_002778355.1 Clitarchus hookeri
TGCCGCCACCCTTGTGCGTCACCCTAGACCTCGCTCCTTCGCGTTGGAGATGCCTACCTGCCACTCGAACTGCCTCACCGCGTGTTTGAAATACACGTTTTACCACGACACTACTAAACGTGCGTGCAATGTGATGTTCTACGAAAAGAACACACACTTCAGGCGAGGGCTGTAGAGTACTTTCAAGACGCCATGCCAGCCGATATTACACGATACCTGCAGCCGTACTTGGTCTTCTGCAAGGCCTTGTGCACAAGCCGGTATACCAGCTGCTATATGAGCCGCCATGGGAGATTCTTATTGCACGACAGAAGTTCGCGTACTAGCATTTGACACACTCTGTGGGTGCGCAGTGTGTGGTTTGTAGTAAATATTAACCCCATTCGTAGAAAGTCTTACGGTCAGTAACTTGCGTAGGCCTATAAAAATAACTAGCACATCTTAATATTGCTATATTACTGTTCGCCTTTTATATGAATTTATTGATTACTAGTATAGTTACATTCATTATCTTTAAAATGATGTGAAGTCACTAGAGTACAAGTGTGTTATTTTTAATTTTGACCAAAATTACTAACCGTTAGCAAAATATAGTTTTTTCTTACATGCCAAGTTATCATCCGCATGTAACATTTTATGATAAAAAAAGTAGCGTCCGGCGAAGTTTCGAACTCACACATTATGTATTCAGTTCATATACTGTTGATAATATACGACACGCATTAATTTTTTTGCAGAGTGGGTAATGTTTTAAGTATTTAGAACGGTTTCAAATAGTAATTAATAGTTGTCGTCGCCAATATTATTCGTCGTTGTCGTATTTAAATATATTTGTAAGAGTTTCAACCTCACGGATGTATGATCAAGATGGAGGCGTCCTTTTCGGTTTATTCGTCAACTCGTTTCAAGTAGTAGCCACGGGGAGCGCCCTACGCTATGGAACTGCGATGTGATTGGCCAGGTACGAAACCTGGTATGGAACTTACCACGGAAAATAGGACGTGTCCAGTTACCAAACCTGGTACGAAATCTGGCCGTACAAGGCGGGAAATGCCATGACGGGTGCCACAATAGTCCGTATACCGGCTGCTATGGCGGACCTTGCACATGCAGAAGCTTATACGGAATCTGGTATCGTGTAATATCGCCTTAGAAACACCATTTCAGAGTACTTAAAAATGCCTGAAAACTGCTTTGTAAATAAAAGTAACTCAAAATATTCACATCAAATCCATACAAAACTACTCAAGGACCCTGCACTAAGCGTTCCTACAGACTTTGCACTAATACAAAAATAGGGTCACCGCTGGAAATCCTATAGATACACACATTACGACGAGAACGCTGCACGCCGGCTCAGAGCCTTGCGCTTAGCGGCGATGGCGCACTTGATGTGCGTGGCATCACGCACTCATCGCTCCCGCGGTTCTCGGAGAAAAACTCTCGGTGGGCGGGAGCCTTAACATGGAATTCATTATGTTACCTTCGTGTTAACTCTGCGTCAAAATTGTTTACAAAATAGGCCTACCTGTGTTCCCATCTGAGTCAAGAAAGACTCATCTCTGATAAGTTGTAATTTATTACTGCTACATTGTTGCATCGGATCTGATACATGCGTATTTCTGCAATTTAACATACATATAAGCAGCTTTTATAATTTTTCAAACGTTTTTGTCGAGAAGCCAAAAATCTCATCACTCATTAAGTTAATTTACACCTGTATATTTTACCTAATTCCATAATGTTACAATTCACTATTCAAATAAACACAAACGAAACTATTAACTTTAACATATTATGCAATCGTGGCATAATGCACGATATACCCCTGACACGCCTTGTGGTGCGCGCATGCTTGAATCTCTCGTGAAGAGAAGGGACAATGACTGACTAGATTTAAGTTGTTTGCCGCACGATGGTGCCACGAGTCAACGGGACCTATTACAGGACTACCACATGTCGACCCAGGAACCTAGCTCCAAGAATGCGGAGAAAATCTCTTATGACTTCGCCCTTTCTATGGCATTATTTGTATTCGAAGCTACAACTAACCGGCTAAAGCAATTTTGCCCAACTATTACACAACCCTTCTTCAAGAAGTGATACGTACAAGTAACTATATGGTTTCCACGTCACCTAGGTAGTAAAAAAAAATGCTCCATTAGTCCTGAAAATACTTTTATATATTTCCGTGAAACTTTAAATTTTTATATAAACAAAAATATATTTTTAAAGTTTGTGGGTGGATAGGCAAGTATGATAAAAATGCCTTTTTTTTTTTTACAAAAAAAATATTTAATTAAAATTAATGTAATATATGTTATGAAATTCTAAATTGTTTATGATTTTCTACAAAATGCGACGCAATGTACAAAAATAAATGTGTGTATCCTTAGACCTGCGTATACTGAGTATTCATATGTGGGTTATATTCACCATTAATGTGCATGATAAATATATACAATTAGTTGCCGGGTCACGTTTTTACGTTATTTTTTCAACTTGTATTATTACGATGAGTGTGATTTTTGTCACGTCCTCGAACTTGTTACACAGTGCCCGCAAAAATTGTTTGGCTGTCCTAATACATTTGATATGCTGTTCATTTGTACGTCTTTAAAATATTTGGATCACAAACTCTCCTATTTAAAAAAAACATGTCAGTTTTTTTCGACTTGAGCCACAAAGGTCCAGTGTTGTAAGCTGACGAAACTTCTGATACGTCATTCTTCTCGCTTTCACCTTGGCTTTAATATATTAAGCTGTTTGTGAAGTTAGAAAGTTCTTAGTATTAATTTATGTCGCTTTAACATTGTGTTGTGAACTTAAGGTTTTTAGAAGTTATGTTTATATTATATGTATACGTCCTTTGTGATGCGTGTAAAGATAATGTTTCCAAAAATTTTGTACGATTTTGTAAATTTGTTATGCTAATGTTGAAAACATGTAATTTTAGTAAAGCTGCTGATAATTTCTTACTTTTCTGTTCATATTATTTTTCAGTCACTCTACATATTTTCATACCTCCTACAACACACAATAAATGAAACGCATGAAAGTATTGTGACAGTTATTTTATCTTCTGACAATGGTTCGTCCGCTAATTGTTTGTTCTCACTTGTCTACAATCCCCATCAAAACCCTCCGCCAGTAACTAAGTCACGTCACTAAAGGCTGCTCACTGTAAAGTAAAGCCTGTATGCAGTTCTGTGTGCTTGATAACGCCGCTCAGTAACGCACTGTTTCAGTCTCAGTGGTACTACAATGTATCTCCAGTTCCTGCTGGACTTGTTACCGGAATACTTGGAGAATATTGACGCACGTGAGGCGATTTGGTTTCAGTAGGACAGGGCCCCGCCTCATTTCGCTATTGCAGTTCGCCCACACCTCAACGTGCTCTTCCCGAACTGGTGGATAAGTATGTGAGGACACATAGAGTGGCTACCACGCTCACCTCGCATCACACCACGCTGACTTCTGGCTGTGGGGCCACATCAAATCAATGCTTTATGCCACGCCACTTGACACGAGGGATCTGCTCATTACGCAGATACGGAGAGCAGTTGACGCCAGCAATGCCACGCCGAAAACCTTTGCACGTGTGCGTTACAACATGCTTCAGCGCTGCACTGCCTGTGTGGCCATCAGTGACCGACACTTTGAAAAGACACTGTAAGCTCCATGCCTTCTGCGTAAATAAATTGTCATTTTATTGCAGTGCCTGTTACCTAATTATTGTGGTTGCATACCCGCCCTGCACACTGTCATTAGCGGGTTAACTATGGACGTTAGATAATGTGTTCCTTGATGAAATATGCTCCATTTGTGCTCACCTACCCCACTCAGGTGTTTATTATCATTTATTAAAGTACATCCAAAGTAATTAGTTCTTAACACGACGTTATATTGCGAGTGCAATATTCAAATATATGGCCACCGAAGTTTGTGTCTCTTGTATTATAGTCACTAGAGAATGAATTTCCATATTTGTAACACATTTTTACTCCTAACTATTCAACGGTTTTGCTTCGATGGCGCATGACTAGAGTGATCAGGCCCATGACAATATTAATCTTGGTATTAGGAAAATTGTGGTTTTGAGGCAAATGTCTGCTGGCTGGTGAGCCTGGGAGTCATGGCAGACATCTTGGATGATGTCACGCAGAAACGTCCTGCTCTGTCATTCCTCATCAGCAGCAGCCATCTTGTATTTCCCTTTTTCCCCTCTGGAATTTCCCTTTTTTCCACCTGCTCTATCATTCCACCTCGACTCTTCATGCTCTTGCATTCCGATTGGTTTCCTCACATTCTGTCATTCCTATGATATATTTTTCTTGTGCTCTGTCATTCCTTCCTGCCTCATGTCCATTTTATGCCTTGAGGGTTTTCTCACATTCCTCCCAGTCTCCTTTATTTCCCTCTTGTCGCCCTTTCCTCTCCCTCTTGCTTTTCGCATCCTCCATATTGGATGTCATCAAGATAATCGTCTACTGTAGGCAGCCATCTTGAATTCCCGCTGCCAGTCGTCTGCTGTAGGCGGCCATATTCAATTGCCATGCCTACTGCTAGTTGGCTGCTGTATGTGGCCATCTTTGATTCTCATGCCTGCCACCAGAGTGTTCGAAGTTCTAAAGTTCGCAGCTAGGAGCGCTGGTATCGGCGCGGCCATTTTGTGCATATGTGTTGGTTCACTTGTTGCCAACAGGGGTGTAATTTTCTCGGGTATGTACACTGTCTGCAGCAAAGAATTATGCTGAACATCCATGGGGCTCATAATATGTATAGTGCGGTGTACTCAATGATTGTAGATCGACACCAAGAGAGGCAACATGTCCAGCCACTTGTAACTTCCCGAGACGAAAATTCTTGCCACATTTCAGTCTTCAGAGTATGATTAAACCGTTACATGATGGACACCTTCATTCCACTATATGTGCTGTAGTGATTAAAGTTATTCACAGCGATTAACGAATGGAAGACAGGATTGTAGAATTCTCTAGCAAGATCCATTTACAAATTTTTAGGTGATCCCTTGTCATGCAAAACAGTCTTCACAGCATTGCTCACATCGAGGCCACATTTCCGAAGAAATTGTACAGCCCACGCGTATTTGCTGTAGCTGTCTATGACAGTTTACATGTATCTGAAGCCCTTATAAACAGATGCATACAGGATGGGTCATTTCAACTAAGTTGGCCTGATATAGATCTTTCAGCACAAGGACAAGTAACTTCCTCCTAGAGTAATTGTGTTGTGCAGGCTTGTGAAGCTCGGCAGCAATTTGTGTACGAGACATTTTATTATATGTACCCACCTTCACACAATTCTTCTAAAATATTCACAATCTCGTTTGTGTGGGAATTATTGCCAGCCTGCTGAGATGCGATTAGCTGTCGTAGACCTGATACGAGCTCATTGGCATCTTCCTAATTAATTAAAATCGAGTAGATTGCTTTCATCCAGCTTCGAAGTCAGACCCAAGTCGGCCACCAAGCCAACATCCAGGAACAGATCGGCGATAATGCCAAGCTTGGGATGTGTCTCGTCCTTGTAAGCGTTTCTGGAAGAGTCATTGTCGGCAAAAATGCGCACTCATAAAGATGAGTAAGCGCTTGTACTGACAAATCACCTCGCGTGAGTACTGGGCAGGCTCACTTTTAAATAAAAATCCATAGATGCCTGGATATGAACGCATTGCTTCGTCACCAATCTGTATGAAATCATTTGACAGAAAAAAAATTTGTTTGTTCCCCAAGAACAATTTCCTATTTCTCCTATAAACACCGTATGTTCCATCATTAAACCTCGTTGTGTCCGATGATAGGTAATTGCGAATGGTCGTGGTATGCAAATGAGGTATGTCCTTTTTATGTCTCAATTCAGCTAAAGGTAAATCATCTTCTTCATCAGTTGCAGTATTTTCCAGAAGTATATTGCACTTTCTCGCAGTCATGCATTCGATATTTGGTTCAGTCTTCATTTCAGCAGCAGGGGGAACAGTTTGTTGAAAGTTATGTACACCGAGATCTGCCAGAATGCCTCTTACAATGCAGCATCGCGTTCCGTATGCATACGCTTAACCAGTAAATACTTATTGCGAACACTTTTAATGATTTGATGTAAATCCTCGAGGGCGGCAGTCATTGTAGTGAAAGCAAAAGCAGAATGGTAATAGCAAATATATTTAGGAGTTGGCACGATGCTTCGGTATTATCATCTTTGTGATATTGTCTTCCGACTTGGAGATACACTGTATGACCGCATCTCGCACATGCTTGCAATGTCCCCATAATTCATCATTTGATCTCAAGTCATAGGACATGAACAATCCCAGTGTTTATAAGGTCTTCTACGTCTGCGAGCGTCACACTTAAACATCGGGCTAGTGCATCTAATTTAACGGACACTGTAGTAAGATCCCTGTTGGCTATTCGCTCCCCGACAGTGCTGAGTTTCGATTCCATGTTTCCCACAGCCTCTAGCTTCTTACTTAAAGTGGTTAGCTTGGCCGTACCCTCAGTCGTCACATTAAGGTGTGCACATCTAGTTTAGTAGTCCAGTCAGTAAGATCCCTGTTGACAATTCGCTCTCCTACAGCATCGAACTCTGCTTCCACAGCTGTGAGTTTGCCTCTTAAAGCAGATAGTTTTCGCACATCGTCAGTCAATGTACGAATTTGATCATCCATCTTAGCAGACATCGCACCGACAGCGCTGAGTTTCGATTCCATGTTGCCCAAAGCCTCTAGCTTCCCACTTAAAGTGGTCACTTGCCTGTACCCTCGGTCATCACATTAAGGTGCACATCTAGTTTAGTAGTAGGGTCAGTAAGAATCTTGTTGACAACCTGCTCTCCTACAGCATCGAGCTTCATCTCCACAGCTGTGAGCTTGCCTCCTAAAGCAGATAGTTTGCGCACATCACCAGTCAATGTACGAGTTTGACCAACCATCATAGCAGACATCGCATTCGTGTTGCTGAATAACCGGCCTTCCACAGCCTCGAGCGTATCGCCGGAAGCAAAAGCAGGTAGCTTGTTCACACCAGCTATCAATGCACGAAGCCGCACATCCATGTAAGTAGTCAGTACATTCGCGCCGAAGAGACGCTCCTCCACGATGGCGAGATTCCTGCCTAAAGGGGTTAGTTTGCGCACATCCTCAGTCAACACATGTAGTTAGCCATTAAATTCAGTAGTCACAGCCATATGAACCCTGCTGGCTATTCACTCGCCCACACTGTTGAGTTTCGTCTCTAAAGCAGAGAGCCGGGTCATACCAGTCGTCAGTGCGCACATATGTGTATCAGTTTTAGCAGATGTGGCCTGCATTACTACCAATGGTTGCAAAACCTCTGAAGTGATGCTGTGGACAAAGGAAACATTAGCCACACCACTGTCATGTTTCGGCCCTCCAAGATTCTTGGATCATTTCCCTCCGAAATTTCAGTTGCCATCGCCAGTTGATGTAATACAACTAACCGACACACGCTTTAGGCCACTATGGCCGAACTTTGATACGATGTAGCACATCGTTCACTGATGTACGATAATGAACTGATCGAATCCTCTATGGTACCTTCCCTTATGAGGCAGAAAATCCCTATCTATCGCAAGGAATCTGCGAGGTTCTCGTCAGCAATTTGAGCACATAATTTTAAACCCATAAAAAGTAATTTCAATACTGACATTACCGGAGTAAACATGTCGTAAATTCAGGTCATCCATGCAGAAGAGAATGAGTAAATTAGCATTGTAGTGCAGGAGTTGTTTAGGAACACGTGAATAAGTTTTGCACAGGTAAATCGAATCGACAGCTACATGGCAGCCCATGCTAAAATAATGCTGCATGGTCGACTGATTCTCACATGCGACATCATCGAAAACCCACACAGAATTTGGCAAAGCATCACTTGGTGGCAAGACCTTTTCATTGTCGCAACATTGAAAATAGCATAGAGCATTCACAGCTTGAAGTATTTGCACCAGCTGTAGGTACTTGGGCTGTTGTTGTGATTTAGAGTGTAGGTAAACGTTCTCGAACCGAAGACCATTGGGCACCTCCAACAGGCTGAGAAGCATGCATGTCTTTCCACAGTTGCTTGGTCCTGCTAATACCTCGCACTGTGTTTGGCAGCAGCTTCCCATGACGTGAGTCGAGGGGAGATAGTTTCGTCATCAGCAGAGATGCAAACAGGAAATGTGGTGGTCTGTGGCACAATCTTCATTGAACTGAAATGTGAACAGGTAAACTACCAGTACTTATGACATCAGGACCACCTTCGAGACCTGGAGAGGTAGCCGCACTGCACCCGCACGAGGTCTGGTGATGTGGTTGGCCAAGTTCAAGGTAGGGTGATGTGAACGGCCACACAACTCGAAACAAACACATAAAGTAGACATGACGATCAAGTAGTGTTAGTATGTTGTGATGTGCCATAGGAGTAAGACCAAGAGCAGATGCGGACTGATGAATACGCTGATCAACAACCTTCCTTTCGATGCACACACTCCCGGCTACAAATACTGTGGTCCTGGCACACATCTAGCATGTCGATTGAAGTTGACGATGTCCCTTTCAGTTCGTTGCAGAAGATATGCAAGGAAAACACCATCGCCTATGCGATCAGTAACACGTTGGAAGACAGGCACGCAGCCGACACCGATCTAGCAGAAAAAGCCAAGTCGATAGTTAGGTCACCCAAGTCCAAACTTGGCGAACATCTAGCTGTCTGGGGCATGTCCAAGATTATGAAAACTTAAGTCAAGAGGGAAATGGTTTTGCAGTTTGGAAGGAAGAAAAAATGGGGAAGATGCAGATAAAACCTTGTAAGGTAGTAGTAAAGCGAGGAGGCTTGCCCTTAGTCCTGCCAGCACTCGGCATACTCGGCAGCCTTATTGAAGGCGTAAGTAGTATGCGAGGGCAGTTAACACAGTATAGTAAACCTAGATATGACATGGACTCTTTGGAGTGCATATAAAAAGTGTGGGGATACTGCAGAATACTTTGACAACTACGATAATTTAGGGGTGCTGCCATAACTGAAAATGTATTTGAGAGGCGTAAGATTATGTTATAACTACGAAGTAGAGCAACTGCCATGAGAATTGAACTGTGGCCACATATGCCTGCACTTCCTTTAAAGGTAGATATACAAAAAACCATACCTAAAGGGGAATTACTGCTTGTAAGCATCAGTCATGTCTGTAACCCTGATCGTGTCGGGCAATAGCTCGGAATGGCGCCCCCTGCACTTCCCTCTGCTTAACCTGGATGGGGTGTAGTCCGTTGCGATCATAGATCCTGATCCCTACTTTTCTGTACCGAACATACATGAACAAAACTATATGTTTCGCTATGTCAAGGAGGGCGGTAAGAGAGGTGAGGTGCATGTACCCACAGGTTCGTATGAGATTGAAGATATAGGCGAGTACCTTAAGTGCATACTGGAGCTGGAAGTAACATTGGTGCTGCGAGGTAACGCTAATACACTGCACAGCGAGATTTATTATACTGTACAGATAGACTTCACGGGAAGCGACACACTTGCTGCAATGCTCGGATTCGCGAACAAGAAGTACGAAGCGAAGAAAACGCATGAATCCACCCTGCCAGTACACATTTTCTCCATGAACATTATAAAAATGAACTGTAATTTTGTACCGAATCGTATCTCAATGGTAAGTCCAGTCAAACACTACATAAATTTGGAGCATTGGTACCTCCAGGCTTTAAGCTGATGGATGTAACGAAGATGCCCATTTATGTTCCACTCGTGATGGAAGCATACAGGAAGTTGTCGTCTCTGTAGTAGACCGAGACAGTCGTTTGATTAATTTCCGAGGTGAGGAAGTTACAGAACACCCACATTTATGCAAATATGGGTCTGAAATTCAAGCGAACGAGTACTATGGTAATAAAAGCAGCTTATGGTATCAAACCAGAAGTCAGTACAAGGCGAGCATCCAGCGTGTTAGCATCTGAAAATGTGTGTTTCTTTAGAAGATTGGGACGGACGGTCAACAAAATGGACATGAAAAATTAAACATAGACAAACCAGGGGGCTTCGAAGACACGATCTCCAAGGCAGAAATCCACACATACACATCCGAGGTGTGAATCCCGGTACAAAACCAAGATATACACAGAGGTGACCAAATTCATGGGATAGCAATATGCAAGTATACAGATGGCAGTAGTATCGTGTACAAAATGTATGAATGGGCAGTGCATTGGTTGGGCTTTCATTTGTAGTCAAGTGATTCATGTGGAAAGGTTTCTGACGTTATTATGGCCGCACGACAGAAATTAACAGACTTTGAACGTGGAATGGTAGTTGGAGCTAGACGCATGGGACATTCCATTTCGGAAATTGTTAGGGAATTCAATATTCCGAGATCCACAGTGTCAAGAGTGTGCTGATAATACCTAATTTCAGGCATAACCTCCCACCATGGACAACGTAGTGGCCGACTGCCTGCACTTAATGACCGAGACCAACGATGTGTGCGCAGAATGGTCAGTGTTAACAGAGAAGCAACACTGCGTGAAATAACCGCAGGAATCAATGTGGGACGTACGACGGACATGTCCGTTAGGACAATGTGGTGAACTTTGGCTGTACTGGGTTATGCCGGCAGAAAACCGACTCGAATGCCTNTATGCCAGCAGAAGACCGACTCAAGTGCCTTTACTAACAGCACGACATCGCCTGCAGCGCCTCTCCTGGGCTCGTAACCCATATTGGTTGGACCCTAGACGACTGGAATACCGTGGCTTGGTCAGATGAGTCCCGATTTCAGTTGGTAAGAGCTGATGGTAGTGTTCGAGTGTGGTGCAGACCCCACGAATCCATGGACCCAAGTTGTCAACAAGGAATTGTGCAAGCTGGTGGTGGCTCCATAATGGTGTGGGCTGTTTTTACATGTAATGGACTGGGTCCTCTGGTCCAACTGAACCGATCATTGACTGGAAAGGGTTATGTTCAGCTACTTGGAGACCACTTGCAGCCATTCATGGATTCCATGTAACCGAACAACGATGGAATTTTTATGGATGACAATGCGCCATGTCAACGGGCCACAACTGTTCGCGATTGGTTTGAAGAACATTCTGGACAATTCCAGCGAATGATTTGGCCATCAAGATCGTCCGACATGAATCCCATTGAACATTTATGGAGCATAATCGATAAGTCAGTTTGTGCACAAACTCCTGCACAGGCTACAGTTTCGCAATTATGGACGTCTATAGAGGCAGCATGGTTCAATATTTCTGCCGGGGACTTCCAACGACTTATTGAGCCCATGCCACATCGACATGCTGTACTTCGCCGGGCAAAAGGAGGTCTGACACGATATTAGGAGGTATCCCATGACTTTTGTCGCCTCAGTGTAAGCACCATTCTGTGTAATTAGTATTTGAGGTTCCAAGGAATGTTTACAAAGGCAGGCAATGCTGTACCTGTGACAATGAGAATCATCAGAAATGGTATACTACACATGATAAGTAAAATTGCATAAGAGCTGAATGGATGTGAAGTAGATGCGATGAGAGACATTGGAATTACGAACACCATAAAGAATTGTCTCTCATTGATGCACAACCAACGTCCTGCGGTTAAAATGGCCAGCTGACGGATAGAAGAGGACTTTAAGGTTCCCGTCTACCATGGCGGAAAATTCGTAATATGTATTCTGCTATCTATGCTGCTACGGTTCACCGGAGACTCCAGGCACATAATTATTAATTTCAAGTAGGAGCTAGTTATTACCATAGCCAACATGCAAAAGAACGCAGTCGTGGATACTGCTGTCGCACCGAAAGCCACGTCACTGACGATACTGCGATGTTAGCGTGCATCGTATTAAGTTCGTTAGTGCCATCTACTTCTGCAGTTGTGGTGTACTCTTTGCTCTCCACTGATCCTCTCCTTTCTCCTCCCTTCATTCCTTCCCCGCCTTCCCCTTTCCCCCTCTGTGCATAATCATTTATGATTGACAGTAGTATTTTATTTAAGGCCTTGCACGGCCGCGCTCTGCCTGCTTCTTCTCTACGTGATACATCTACGCCTGTTTTACTGCTACACATTCTCAGCTCTGCACTGTATGAGATTGCCGCACTTTACCTCGTCCAGCTGAGCCGAACACGTTGATGATGATGTTAAGATGACAAATCCACCCGGCACTATGGAGAGCGATAGGGAATAACAAACGGTAAGTCGTGGAAAACGTTAATAGTTTGCGTTAGGGTGTTATAAATATTTTGTAATATGTGTGGCATTGTTGTGTAGTACCTTGGGTGTGCAGTAGTGCTATTCCATATCTAAATTTAGTTTAGGCCAATCTTCTAAATTTTGTTCTGGTTTAACTATGGTGTCGCGTCTGCTGTGTCTCCTGTTTTAACCTGTCGAGATCGTCTTGAGCACCGCCCATGTTTAATTTAATGTTTGCTGTTTCAATGCTTTAAACGACTTTATCGTTTAGGGTGTAATTTTTTAATTCTCTGCAGTGTCGTCTAGTAATGGTTATTTTATCAGTTGGAGTTTTAATGGGTTAAACGAGACTGCCTCTCACCATAATTGTTTTTATTGTAAATTGTTTATATGTTTTATGGAAATGGATGCTTTGATGGGTTAAATGATAGTGCCCTCCATTCTGTGAAAATGTTAGTTAATTGAGTGCTAAGAAATCATAGAGATTCAATAAAGAACGTATTTTCTAAAACTATCATTTGAAATTAAAGTTTTCTCTTGATTGTAATTAACTTTAATGTTGTTTGTATTGGAGCCAATTAAATGTTTAGATAATTTATGGTTTTTTGGTGCTCCGAAGTTATGTGTGTATTTTAACTGAATTGTGTCATTGCTGAATAATTGATTTTTATTGATGTTAAATCCTGTTTATATCTGTGAAACCAACTAGTCATTCAATGCCCGCTATTCAGATTATTGTAGTAATCGAAAATAAATTGTGTTTAACACTGATTGAGTGTTTGTAACTATTTCTGATTCGTCACAATACGATCCATCTAATGGTTACTTCCACATATTCAGGTAAATATGTCGGAGCACTTGAAATTTTTTTAATATGCAGATCAAGGCAGGAACATTGATATTACGTTTCGTACATGGAGTTTAGAAACATTTCCGAGTGTACCGCGCTCTGAGAGTGTAAATTTGAATGTCAAAACAAGTTTCACAGGCGAGAAACCGCTCTACATAATAATTGTGTTTCAGATAGGCAAACAAAATGTCCTCGGTGCATACCGCTCGAAATTCGATCATGCGAACATAAAGAATGTTAAAGTATTCCTCAACTCCGCATATTACCCATATGGAGATATAAATAAAGACTTCACGAATTGTATGTATATGGTACCGTATCAAATGTATGCCGACTTTTAGATATTGTACTATGGGCAAACACAGTCACCAACGCTAGAACACGGAGAATTCATGAACACGGCCCCCTTGCTAGTTATTGACATTAGCAAACAGGATGATAGGCAAAAGTCTGGAGTAGTCGACTGCAGGATTGAAATGGCCGCTGCAGAGAATTTCCCAGCTAATACTAAGGCATACGCCTTAATAATCCACGACAGGTTGGTCAAGTACAATGTGTGCGACAGAGTAGTTAAAATACTAATATATATTAGCACATTCAGTCCAGTTGTCATCAGATCGCAGTATTGGTCGCGAATGTTCAGGGCTGCATACCACTGTGGTGATGGTGGACAATAATAATTGTTTTTTTCTTCTTACAACAGACAATATAAATACCGACCCAGCGCTGAGGGCAAACCACAGTACTATTCGTGACTGCCCCGCGCGCGCATATATAGCTTGCTATCTCTCGGTTCTGTACACGCGAATACTAGCTACCATCATGGACGGGCTTGTAGCGAAGCTCAACGATAACGCGCAGTATAGGTAACTGATGGACTTGGTGATTGGGAAGTGGTACACAGCATCGGATTTCCAGCTGGCGGATACGACCTACACCAAGTGCATTACATGCATGTTAAATGCGGAGTTTCGGATAAGTTTACCTACACGCTACGTTCATCTGATCCCAGAGACTTACATGAAACTGCTTAACGAGACTGCAGTGCACAGAGCATATGGTGGCATCAAGCCTATCTGTAACAGCAAGACAAGCATGTGCTGGAATTCTCGTAACGTGTGTGTACATAGGAAGAAACAGCAACTCGCCTGAGTAGAACTCTAGCTCTCCAAACACACACACACACACACACATATACGTCAAACATGTAGACCACATTCTCAATCCGCTGGATATGACCAAGTACGGCGATGTTACTACTGGGTACTGCTATGTTCACTTCAAACCTCCTGGACTGCCTGAGCAAGTAGAAAGCTTCAATGGTCTCTAACACTGGGTGTGCCACAACGAGAGCGAAGAGGGATGTCTCATCTTATACCCGACACCATTCAGTGTTGTTGCATATCCTGTGTATTACCCGCGCTCGGAATCGGAGTTGCCTTGCACTTTTAACGATATGGTGGTTCATGCAAATGAAGAGAATATACGTCAGGTATGGTTTACACAGTCAATTGCATATTAGATGTGCCATCCCAACAACTGCGTGATTACCCATTGGACTGAGACCTGTACAGGCGAACGTCACATGACCATCATGAAGCGTGGAGCGATTACATTTAACACAATTTGTTCTCTGCTAATGGGCGAAGTTTACTTGGCTACATTAAAGTGACCACACCATCGCGGACATATAAGAAGCAATGAGCGTTTTATTTCGCTAGTAGACAACAACTACCGTCCCCATGAACAATATGTTCGATAAACGTGACTGTGTGCAGTTCCGGCCGGAAAAAGTGAACTTATACGAGCGGTAGTTTGTTGGTTATAGAGGAGTGATATTTTAACCAGAGTTTGGACACAAGCAAGTACAGGTATGTGATGGTGAATATCTCTGTGGGGATTTCATGATGCATGGGATAATTTCCACAGCCAATTTCTACCATGCTACAAGTACTATAGGTGTGCCGTAGCCAATCTCCAACCAAACAGTCGGTTACTCGCAAGTAGACACATTTTTGTAGTGCAAGCAGAATTTGAAGATATTACCGAACTGCATCACGAGAACAAGAAAGTGGACTTTGTCCTACACGATGTAGACAATGGCGCAATCTGCCGGTGGACCGAAGTGTGTATGGGACACATACATACCACTACGCTGGAAGACTATGGAAGCAAATGGATCCTACCTTGCATGGCCAAGGCCTGCTGTGTATATGAGTAAGTAGATTAATTAAGTTATGTGTGTGGGCAGTACAACATGGACGTCGAAGCCTCGTGTATGGACACGGACGGCACTAAGTTTCAGGGAGAACTAACATTTCGCAGCCAGTGTCGGTGTATGGAGGCTATCTATGCCCTTGTTGCACACATTCTGGGACTATTGGTCAAGATTTTCACATAGATGTGATGTCAGACCCCCACCACACACACATTGGTGAACCATATAAAAGCCATTTATCCAGTTCATCGGCAGCAGTAGCAGTTTGGCAGAAAGGATTGGAACCTTCCACCCGGAACATACATACTATACCAATGTGACCCCGGGTCACAGTAACATGATGTATACGTACAAGACCGGCGACATGCAGCGGACATACACAGAGTGCTGCGATAACATAGTGCACTGCCTGTAGGCACACGAGCCTGCATCGTACGAGCCCAGTCAACAACTGATCGGGTGCACGACGTACGACAAGTGTGCCATGAAATACATGTGAGAGGACATGCCACTGCCCTGCATGGAAGATAAAGTCCTTGCTGCCTCATGTCTGCATGACACAGTGGCCTTCCACATGCCAGGTTATGTGCCAACTGCAGTGGACCCTGCCCCGGCCCAGGGCATGGTCCCACAGCCAGCAGCAGCAGCGCCTACTGTCCACGACGTCGACGATGGGGCTACATAGCTGCAGACCATCATCTCCATGTCCATAATGTCATTATCAACAAGGTATAAGAGGGCCGCAAAGACGACGGTCCCGGACATCACCATGTCGGCNTACCATCATCTCCATGTATATAATGTCATTATCAACAAGGTATAAGAGGGCCGCGAAGACGACGGTCCCAGACATCACCATCACCCGGACATCACCACATGCACAGCAATGCCTGCCAACAGCATAGGCTATTCCATGCCTCGCTGCAATGCCCACCTTCGAGGTTAATGGGTACCTACGCCGATTTATGAACTGTCTGATCGACACCCTCTAATATGTGATTCGTATGTAATTTCCTATATTTAAAGTTTATGTATAATCACACATGCGTGTTCCTTTTGGATTTAAAATGAATATAAAGTGTAAGTTGACATTTCAATATAAGTAGATATATAATGAGAGAGACATTTGCAAAGTAGTTTTAAAAAAATCATATGTGAATCTAAGTTTATATTTAGAGAGAGATATTTGTAAAGCTGTTTTTTTTAAATCATAATTTAATGTAAGTAGATATGTAGAGTATGTGGAGTATGCGGTGAGAGACACACTGTTGTATATATTGCTTCTTTTGTTCGTCAATAAATATATATATTGGTAACCATACCCAATGTGTGTTCTTTATTCAACATTATCCATCTGAAGTGAGATAAGATACATTCATACATACATCATCGTCGACCCCTTCGGCCATCCCATCTTCCAGTGAAAACCTTTGGCAAGTACATTTCTCTACCTTGCACGTCTTCCACTAGTGTACAATGTTTTTATGGCATGTGTGAATTGAAATGTAGCCATCTACCGCATCTGTGGTATATAGTGTTCGGTACTGGGCATCTGTAAAGCGATCGTGTCTTCTCTGTTTCCCGGGGGGAGGCGGCACGAGCAGACACATGCCTGCGAGAGGATGGAAAGGCGGGAGCCACTCCATAATGATGTTTCCCGAGCTGTTTCCCTCACACACACACGCGCGCTGGGCGGAGGGGTTAGGGAATGATCAACACCAAAAAATAACCACCATGTCTGTGGCACATGCACGGGTTCAGTCCAGGTGGAAAAAAGGACTCGGGACAGCTCTAGTGCAGCTACCTGTTCATAAAAAAACATTTATATTGAACAAATATATATATTGCTTAAAACACAGTTTTACAATAGAATAAATATTATAAACAGAGTGCTGCTTACAGCGATTGTATGCTGACTTCGGGACTTTTCAAATTCCGTATTTATATTCCAATACCAACTTTAGAACTTGGCAACAAAAATATTTTCTTTCATTTATCCTTTGAAAAAAGATTTACATTGTAATATTACATAAGTTAATTTTTTAACAACTTAGAATAAACATGCATGCTTACAACGAAACTCATATGACAACTAGGTGGGCCTCTTACAAGGGTTACAGTTACTTGAACTGTCTATTATATACTCGCAAATTACGCCATCGTATGTATAATATAAACTTTCTGCGACGTCGGGTATGTTATCCATGTCACATGGCACTATTCTTGGCAACGCTTCTGTAGCTGGTAGTAATACTACGTCATTGTACCTCGTACCTTCGTGTGATGGCCGTATGCGAGTGGTTAGATGGCGAGTGGTTAGCGTCATGTCGCCCCGCTCACTATACAGATGTAAAGTGCGGACAGAGCTACGATGGACTGTAATGGTGCAGGGTGATGTGAGTACACTGAGATAACCTTTGTGATGATGCGTCCTTTGTGACCGCATAGCATGCTACTATTCATGTAGTGTGGGTGCTAGGTACTTGTATTACATTCCCTGTACCATGCGGGTACTCGATCGGTGCTGATAGGTTAGGCTAGTTGTGAGGTATGAGAACGGTGTTTACATTCAGGCTAGCTTAGCATTATCCATTTTCTGCAGGTTTCCTCCTGGTCTTCCGATGTAGAGCAGCCCTTCGCGCATTCTGCCCGATCGCCTTGTCGAGATATCCTTCATTGTACTTCAGTTTTCTTCGTCTCTTCCACAGTCAAGATGGATTCAGACCGTTCTTCCTTTCCATCCTTCCTTTCTTTAGCATAATCGTCATCATCTTCGCAGTCATCATCAATTTCTTCGTAGTCGTCTTCATCATCATTACCTAATTCACCTACGATGCGGCCACATGCACTACAATGGGTTTTCTGCGACAAGGTGTTTACAGTCCACAAGACTGGACGGCAACATGAATGAACCTGTACCCTTGATCCATTCCGAGTGGCACAGCACATGTGTGAGAGGTGTGGGGCGACATTCGTCCACACTGACATACTTGCGAGGCACCTAACAGCCAGCACAGGATAGAGCAGGCAGACTTATTCGAGCCATTGCAAGTTCTGCAATAAGCATTTCAACCACACCGGAGATCCATGTCGCCACGAACGTGGCTGCTAAGTGAACCCCGATGCCGAGACTCTAGATTGTAGGAACTGCCCGAGAAAATTAATATGTGATTACAATATGCGTGCACACAGTGCCAAGTATAATAGGCCTGCCCCACCACCAGCATAACAAGATCGCGTGGCTGCAGCAACTATTCCCAGCCAGGGTCATCCAATGCGCCACAGCCCATGCCATTTGTTCAGGCTCTGATTATTGCTCCATAAGGCCGATCTCGCCATAGAACCATCGTAACTGGTGCTGGCGAATGTAATGCATATGGGTTTGTGGACACAGCTAGCATGTTTTGGGGTATGATGTAAACGTACATAACCGAGAATACCTCGAGCCAGGCAATAGAAATTTGCGGCTATCTCGAGCATATAAAGGAGAATATCATAGGCCAGCTGGAGCATAAGATCGAGGACCAGAGAGTGATTAAATTTAATATCTTCCTCGGATGTGTGTATGGCAAACAAGAGCCACACGAGGACGAGAAAGACCAGTGCGCCTTCAAGGCAAAAAACATACCCCTCTACAATGTTAGCGACGTTGAAGATGCTGTGACAGATGCCATTGCCAAGATATGTCAGGTGTTGGACGAATACATGGGGAAGGGGAGTGGCTGGACCCTCACCTCGGTGAAACAGCTTCAGCTGCGAGTCACACGCTTGACCCACTGAGGATGTCCTCCTACATCACCCTGGCTGACACATTGAAGCGAAGAAGGCAATTATCAACCCATAGAACCAGGACCAGCAGTGCTTCAAATAGGCTATCCTGGCAGATTTTTTCGAGAGCTGGAATAGTTAACATGTCAACCAATGGTACTATGACCTCGAGACATGGTTCAATTTCAGTTCGATAGAGTTCCCTACCCCTCCATGCCAAAAACCACTGTTCGAGAGGAACAATCCAGGGGTCAGCGTGAACATCTACGCTCTCGACAATGCTAATAAAGGGGTTACAAAATATGTATCGAAGGGAGAACTAGCCCAACACTTTGACCTGCTGCTTATGATGACTGCAGACAGGAACTCTCATTATTGCTACATAGCCGATTTCTCCCTACTAGTATGTTCACAGGTGACTTCCCATGGACACAGTCCATATTTGTAAGATATGTCTGAAATGCTATCTTGATATACCTCATGTTACGGGTCTCACGAGCGAACACCCACTAGCTGAGCACAGGACGTACTGTAACGAACATGCACCAGTCCATGCCTAAATGCCTTCTGTGCTCAAGTTTCAGAATTTTCATAATGGTGATAAGGTACCTATAGCAGTGTACACTGATTTTGAAGCTATGTTAGTACCAGTACAGTCGTGTCAGCCAAACCTGGATGTCTCCTACCCCTATAGGTATCAGAAGAACGATCCCGCCAATTATGGCATCTATGTCAAGATGGATAACACGGTATAACGGGTATATTTAAAAACACAATCATGGAATTCCCCATACTCAGCAGTACGGAAATATGGCTCTTTATTGTCGCCTATAGTTACGTTGGTTACCGAGCGCCACTTGTATTGTGGTGGAATTTAAGCTATATATGAGTGCAGTAGTGTTAGTATATTTGTCATTATTTTAATACAACCTATGCAATATTTAAAACTAATTATGAGAGAGAGCATATTTTACTTTGAACAGTCATTATCATGTTATATACAAGTTGTTAACATAAATTAATTATAAAATAACGGGTTTTGTGTGCTTCTATGTACAGAAAATCCTCATGATCACAGCAAAATTTCTTTTAAATTTTTGGGCAGAAATAAATATAAATGTTATCAATAAATGAGGTAGTTGGTTTGCAAAAAAAAGCACCTATATGTATAGCAGAGAATACAAATTATTCGTTATTTCATTCCTTAGGTAAAATGTAAATAACAGTCACATTAAAATGCTATATTAAATGTATGAAATATTGTGAAGGTTGTTAATAATGTGTATAATATGGTATTGATTTTTATATCTATTGTATTTCAATTGTGACAAAATTATTTTGAACACTTCCAATACTACAAGTATTTTGTACTAATATGCAATCATATTAAACAATAAACACACCCCTTAGTGAGAATATTTTTTTTTAAATCACACTGTTTAAAAAAAATTAGCAAGTTTCCTTAAATGTGCCAATATTCTTGATAAGTAACTGGTGAGGGATTACAAGGCTTTATTCTCATTTCCATTCAGATACATGGCAAAATCATAGTCGATATTTTATGGTTTGTTTTCTTTTCAAAGTCGGTAGACCTAAAACTGTTTCTGTACATTTTTAACAAATTTAAAACAGAGTTTAAAAGTATATTTTCGAATTTAAAAAAAAAAGAGATTCTTTGAAATAAACAGCAAACAAAATAAAACAAATACCCGTTTTAGTTCAATTGTTATTTATGTGTTATCAAACTACACTGCCAAATTAATTCAATCGTTCATGATTCACATGAAGCAATGCAAAATATATGTCCTTAAAAGAAGTAAAACAGAAATATTGGAAACTTTTTTTACAGTATAGTATGGTCTACGCAACTTAACTTGGCTAGAACACTTTTTTTTTATAATTCCGCGTACTCAAACATTCACCAGTATGTCAACCAATGGACACCAGACGTTCGACAATTACTGTTTCGGTTATGTCCGCATGAACCGATTGATCCAACCGTTCAACCAGCCTGAAAATTCAATGTATCTCGTGGATATGCACTGAAACATCAACCGATGAATCTTTGAAAGATTTCTAAGAAAAATAAAAGTTAATAAACACACAACTAGTAGTTTTCAAGCATTACAAAATATACAAAAATAATTCGGATGTTGAGTTATTCAAATGGGTGATGAAGATGTTAGAATTTCAGTGTAATGGTTTTAATATGTGTCTGGAAGCAGACGAAAATACTGCTAAAAATCAACCTGATGTTCGAAAAATTCCTCTATCGGTGTACACAGCTGTATCAACCACTGGTGGATCTCAATGAATTTTTTTAAACGCGGATAAGCAATTTATTTTACAAATAGGCATGTGAGTATTACTATAATATTTGTATTCAGATTACCGGGTTTATAAGTTACTGATTTCGTTAATACACAGACAAATCTAATGGGATGTACAATTGTTCTGAAAAAAAAATACGTTGTTACCAAATTACGCAAGGCATTTTTCTAATCAAATTATTAGTTGTGCTTAGGCAGCGTGCAGAACTATCGGCGTCATGAAAGAGTCAAATTTTTAGAGCGATTCTCAAGAGCTCTCCTTCTTAAGCCGTATTAAAAAAGAATGGTGCAAAAGTAAATCTGAGATCCATGCACCATCATTTTAGAATAATCCTAATTTGGGTGAGTTTACGATTGACTTAACAGAAACCTTAAGCCGTGTTTAGAATATTCGCATTTTCGAACTATAGACTGACATCTAGCGGCTACAATATGTACTTATTTAGAGAGTATAAAAAAAACTGATAAAACTGAAAGCAAAAAATAATATATAATTATTAGGAAAACTGACTATTTCTAACCGACATTGGGAAAACATGTTTTCCCACCAATTAAGTACCTCATACGAACATATATAATTAAGTTCCACTGTGTGAAATCAAGTAAATGCCTTAAAAATAAATCCTATCAAAACAGGATAAAGTGTACAGGATTATGCAAAACAATAAATTGCTGGAACCAATAGATTTAATAAAAAAAAAAACATTTAACAATAAATTTCTGGTAACAAATATCTTTTAAAAATCTCTAAAGTAAAAATTTAAAAAGTGACCGAAATATTGGTTCACCTACTATTCCAGCTGACTAAAAAAGTTATTCATCAAACTCCTTCGTTAAAATTATATATTTACACACACGCACATACGCATAAATGTAATATTCCCTGTTTTCAGAAATTTAAACAATTGATCCTCGAGTTTTGTATGTTCTTGTGTGCACCAGTGTACACCGATTGAGAGAATTTCCAAACATCTGGTTATATAAATTGTTTGCGTTATTAATGCAAATGAATAAAAAATACATGCAAAATAAATTTATAATTTATGAAAATAATATTTTAAAATGTGCTAACATATTTTTTAATAAATATGCTCTTTCGTTATAAAATACAAATTTAGGTTCACATTTTCCTGCAATGTTTACGCACAGTTCAAGACACACAATTTTTCCGTTGCAATTAAATGTTGCTATTTGCCATTCTTTGATTTATTGTTCACACATAATTAATTTATTAATTAACATATTTTTGCAAGTTTGTGTTCTAAAATTCATCGGTTGAGATTTCGGTGCACATCCAACAGATCCCACGAAGTTTCAGGCTGGTTGAACTGGTGAATAAACCGCTTTACCAAGTTAACTTTGTTAAATTATTGTAGGGTACTACACTCTTTGTAGCATTACCCACGATTTCGTAATATATTTCAGGCATACGAGACGGCCTACAGTCTTGTCATATGGTATAAAAAGTGCAACAGTAAGTATGTGACCACATCAACAACAAACTGACAGAGATATTCAGGGCCCCCTGAGCCGTCGACCGAACGACTCTCAACATTAACACTCCACTGGGTAATGGTGCCGGGCAATTCAACACACAACCAGCCCTGGGTAACCTCGACTACGTCAAGTTATAATGAGTGTAAAAGTGCATATGTTTATTTTGCAGCAGTTAATAATGTTTAGTCTCAAATTAGTTAAGGGAATTTCCCGACATATTTGACAAATACTTAAGGGCTTAACCCTATTTGCACATTTCCTTTGCGCTCATGTGTTTCCGACTACCAGCATCTTAAATGCAAGTGTCCGGAAAGATGCCGGGAGCCATTTAGTCTGAAGTGGGCACTCATCGGACAAGACCGCGCTGTTCACGACTTCCAGGCACTTCAACAACTTCTTTGTCAGCCATCAGGAACAATAGTATTTTTTTTTTCCTTCATTTTTATCAAATGTAACATTAATTTCAGTTAACTTCATCGCCCGAAAGGAGCACCTCTCCATCTCCTGTAGACTCAAGACCCCAGGAGTGTAACTTCGTTGCATAAATCTGGAGAGCACACGCTCATTTTACCACGTTACCCCCCAACAGGCTTAGTGTATTGGGTCTGCTTAACGACATGAGCATCGCCAACTGGTTTCTATTGTTAGAAGGTCAATAAATGACGTCAATCCCAAGACAAGCCCATCAACTAGACATTCTCAGGGTATAAGTGTTTTTCAGTGTCATGTGTGCTTTTATCAGTATTTAATTGGTGTGTGGAGTGACCTTACAACACTACATTTCGCTAACTTCATACCAGCATAACTGTCCACCCCACAATGGGCACCCATGGCTGTATTGGGCCGACCACGACTGGCCACGGCTAGTAGCCTATCGCACCTCAATTCATCCATCTTCAATTCAGACATAGAAGATCGGAATAACAGCCTAGCTACTTGGGTGAGTCAGCCACGATCCACAACATCAGAGCAACTGGTAAGAAATCAACAAGACGCCTCTGATGAGTGTTTCTCGCCAGAAATTTGCACGAGAAACAGTGCATCTACAATGTCTCCACCATTCTCCAACCCCGACCTCACATCAAGATAATGACAGGCCTCACCCAGCACAGGTATATCTGGCCAGCCTTCATGATGTCAATATGCTTCCTTGTCCAGCAAGGTCCCCAGTCCTCTCGCACATTGAGAACATTTGGAACCAGATTGGATGGCAACTTCAACCACCAACAACTATGGCAGAGTTGGAGTGTCAGTTATGCCAGCTGTGTCAGTATGTTCCTCAGGAGAACATTCGGCATCTGTATGCCTCGATGCCCAACCATATCACTGTCTCTCTCCGTGCTATGAGTGGTCCAACCCATACTGCACGCACCCTACAAGTGTTGGTGTGGTACAATATTTTGACGATTTCTATATACATACTACAGGGTCCTGTACCTGTACCCACTTATGTGCCCCTGCTGTCGAATCTTTAGAGTTACCAGTTATTTTGGCAAATCAGTGTAAAAGTTTCTTTGCCGGAAGATAGAAAGAAACCCAGCAATATTAGCCATGTCACCAATGTTGCTATCTTACAAGTCTTGACCATCCCACTATCACACCTGAATGTAGAATTTAATGAGTTTTTAACATTAAAATCACATTTGGTTGTGGATTACGAATTCAGACACAATTATTTATGATATAAATGTAAAATCTGGTAAAATCATAAACCTCAAAATATTATTTGCCTGCTACTAGTGCTGAGAAGCACAAATTGGGAAAACAGTTAGGTTCTGAGAACAAAAATAAAAGACTAGCTCGATATAAAAGTATTTTTCCGTCATAAAAAAAAGCTAAGAGACAAATTACCCATGCACCACATATTTCGCTATTCAGAGAACAAAAAAATTATATTGTAATATATAACAATAATGTAATGCGTGGATATGAACTGCACCACACGAATCTGTTATCAAAACTAAGAAGAAAATACTATTCGGTAAAAATGCATAAAACTATTTGTTTACAGGAACGACATCAATAGTCCAAATCTCATTGTAGCTAACATATATTATTCCTATTAGATAAATGTGAGGTTATGTGGCAATGCTGCAACTAATGTGTCGGTTATAAGGCATACAGCAAGGGAACGAGCCAATCTCAGTAGTGCCGAAGAGGCTATGGAGTTCACATGCAGTGAGTACTGGGACATGGCAATGGCAATGGGTGCATCTGGCGTCCAAGCTCCATGCATTCTGCATGTATCCAATGTGCGAAAAAGTGTATCGCTATTGGCATAGAAAACTTCGAACACATGTTATGACGTTTCTGCGTTTTGTATGCCGATGCTGTATGCTGTCTTTAATGTGAAATAAAGTCGTTTTTCTTGTAAACTAACGACCTTATGCTTTTTAACCAAAGAATGTTTTCTACTTAGTATTGATAAAAGAGTCGTGTGGTGCAGTCCGTATCCGCAAATTACCTGGCAGCCTGCATACTGTGAATGGTCTATTTTACTTTTGTTTCAACAGATCTTTGAATTGCTGAAGTATGTTGCAGTGTACCACGTTCCACCTAACAGGGACTGTCGACTGCAATACCGTCCATCGGAACCCTCCCAGCTTTTCATCATTGTGCTGCTCTCGCAACAGCAGTGTGTGCGTTAAATTGCTGTGTAAATTGGTCAACCAAATATCCAGCAGAGACAGTGAAATAGCCTTATAGGCAATGCTCCACAATAAATAAATGCAGCATAATTAATTATTTGTAGTGTTTCCTGTTTTCCAAGGCAGGTATAAGATGTAAAGTATTGTAGATACATCACGCACCAAGCTGCCAAAGTACAGTGTTGTTCCAGATCTTGGTGTTGTTTGTTGCATTTGTGTGATATAAGACATAATGTATCACAGAAATGTCATGCACTAATATGCCAAAGTATATTTTTGTTAGTTTATTTTGTTTTTGTGTAAATGTTGAAGTGCGTGTTTATTTCATTATTTTAAGTGTTGCATTATGCAATCAACAACATAATTAGTTATAAGCAAATTGCATTTTTTGAAAGTTCATGTTCCGAATATTTTATACCTCAGTGCACGTTCGCCTGCAAAATCCTCCCGCATGTGCGCCATGACAGTAGTCGCATCTTGGTAACCGATTGGGCCTGTGTCATTTTTGTACCTGACATGTAGTATTCCCGTTGCTTTTATTTCTTCAGGAACCTTAATTTAACTTAATCTACCCAGAGAATGTGCCATCCAACACCTCAGGAGTATTTTACACTTCTAGGCATAAATTATTACAACATAATACGATGTATACCTCGTGCCATTTTTTTTTAAGTTTCTGAGTTCCCCGAGACTGAGTGGGGGACATTCATGTAAGTGCCGTGCATGATGATTATTCAAATAAAACATCTTGTGTGAAAAGTTGCCAAGCATTTTCATTTGTGCACCTGCTTCATGGCTGCATCATTTTCTCTGTTTTCTTAAAAGTATAAATGTGTTAGGATGGCCTTCAATAATCGTAGTACGGAACTAAGTATGCATTGAGGGGGGCTTAAACACCTCTCACTAACCTAGGCACATCGGAATGTAGCCGATCTTTCGATGCTGGCCCATCAGAGAGGGCCACATCTAAGGGCCATCGACCATACACCCTCCATCCACATGCTCTCAGAGCTGGCCCTCTTGGTAAAAGTATCCTATGCCTGGCAGATCTCTGTTCCAGGACTGTACCATGCACACACAACACTCAGTTCCCCTTGATGTCCAAACCTGCAATGCATCAATATTATAAATACTGCAATTTGCTTGACATAGATAATAATTATCGGCAAAAAAAATTTATAACTAAACCATACTTAATAACTATCTACTTAGATTAATAAATGGTCGATTAATCAGAGCATTGTCTACGAAATGTGTAACAAAGAAAGCAGTTGGAAATGGGAAAATGCCATAATTCAAGATGTTCTAGATTTGATCATCATAGAATATTGATTTATTTTATATGTCAGTTTTATTGAAGGTTTGTAGAAATAACAACACGTTAAGCACATTAGAAAGAAACTGTAATCACAAAAGACAAAAAGCACACTAGAACTCGTTATTATAACAAAAGACAGGCAAGGGAACAACAACAGAACAAAGAGGTATAAGCATAGACAAATGTACTTAAGACTATACAACTGAGTGACAGTTTGTCTCAACACTTACCCCCAAACACAACACTACAAGTGACCCACGGACCCTCACAAAAGATGGTCGAGGTAGACTCTTCGTGAAGATGTCCGCCAGTTGCTCTCCAGAAGGGACATGCTCAAGAATGAACTCCCCATTCGCAAGTTTTTCTCTGACAAAGTGGAACCGCACGTCAATATTTTTCGTCTGTCTATGGAATTCAGGGTTCCTCATCAAAAGTATAGCGCTTTGGTTATCCACAAATAAGGTTGGTGGCCGTCCGATGTCTGAAATCTCCCTAAACAGGCGAGCAATCCAAACAATCTCCTTAACTGCCTCACTCACAGCAATATACTCGGCCTCTGTTGTGCTAAGAGCTGTAGTTCCTGGTTTTCGACTCAGCCAGGATATAGCAGTTCCAGCAAAAGTAATCACTACTCCAGATCTTGATCGACGGGACTCACAATCACCAGCAAAATCCGAGTCAGAGTAACACTTCAATCCTTCCACCACATTACTATTGTAAAGCAAACCATGGTTCTTATTGCCCGCAAGATATCTGAGTACTCGCTTCACTCCAATCCAATCAGACTCCTTCGGACAGTCAAGAACCTCAGACAAAATGCTTACAGCATATGTCAGGTCCGGGCGAGTTGTCATGGCCAGATACAGTAAGCTCCCAATAGCTTCACGATAGGGAGCTCTCCCTTCCAGGGGAGCATCAGGCTCAACAAGGGATCTTCTCTCACAGGGCGTAGAAACCGGATGAGACTCAGTCATATTGAAAACAGAAAGAATATTTTTGGTGTATGATTCCTGATGAACAAATAAACTCCCATCCTTTCTCTTTTCAAACTGCAATCCCAAAAAGCTTTCAAGTTGCCGGTAGTAATTTTAAATTCTTCTTTTAACGCAGATAAAAATGCATTAATGTCAGGTGCGTCACCCACCAAGAGTACATCATCCACATATATGGCCACCATAAGTTTTCGACCATTTTTGCATTTCTTGATAAAAAAGACATGGATCAGCTTGGCTTTGATGCAATTGCTGAGCAGACATAAAATTCTCAAAACGTTTATTCCAGCAGCGAGGTGACTGTTTAAGTCCATATAGACTTCTATTCAGTTTGCAAACTCGACCGCTTCCATCTTCAAAACCAATAGGCTGATGCATATAAACTTCTTCCTGCAATGTTCCATAAAGGAATGCTGTTTCGACGTCAAACTGTGCAAGTTCGCACCTTTCAGCAGCTGCAACACTTAGCAATGCTCTCACGGTGTCATAACGTGCCACAGGACTAAAAGTTTGGTTGAAGTCAACCCCAGCTTCCTGGGTATATCCTCGAGCCACGAGGCGAGCCTTGTATCGGTCAACTTCACCATTGGGTTTTCTTTTGATCTTCAGCACCGAATGATTAGACACAACCTTTTTATCCTTTGGTAACTCTACCAAACTCCACATGTTATTTTCGGCCAATGAACACAGCTCCCTTTCCATGGCTTGTCTCCATAAATGCTTTTCTTTAGACTTAAGAGCATCAGAAAAATTAATTTCTTTATCGGCTATCAAAACATAATTATTTGTCAAAAATGGTGGAACCTGTTTCATCCGAGAGCTCCTTCGAGGACTGTCTGTAGCCTCTCCTCTAATTTCCACCTGGGTAAGATCATTATCTTCAAGTGGAGACAGTGAAATAACAGGTCTTGCTGTTCCAACGTCAGATGATGATTAATCACCTTGACTCCCTAAACATCATCTAGCACATCACATTTCACAAATTTTACTAGTGGGGATTATTTTTCAAAGATTACCTCTCTTGACAAAATTATGGAGCCATCATACTTTCGCATACTCCTTCATGTGAAAAGAAACATTCCAATAGTCTGTCTACCCTCTGACTAGAGCTCTGTTCGTAAGTTGAAACTAATTTGTCCCTAATCTCCTTTGAAGTGGAACACGAAGAGGTTATTTCTACATTTGTGGCATTTAAACTACTGATCAGAATCAGTTGAGCCAGTGAGTCTTTGGTCTCAAAGCTATCCTTATTTCTATCATCATCAAGCTTCAACTCACCTGACACAACATCCAACACCTTATGGTGTCTCAGTAATAAATTAATCTGCCTCTTCCACCTGGTCCAGTTGTTTTGTCCTTCCAGTTTCTCCACCTGTGCCTTGAAGTCGTATGTTGCACTCATGGTGAAATCTAACACAATCAGGCTAATTTCCACAACATGCACAGTCCACGTATTCTGGGCCCATAACCTATTGAAGGTTTGTAGAAATAACAACACGTTAGGCACATTAGAAAGAAACTGTAATCACAAAAGACAAAAAGCACACTAGAACTCGTTATTATAACAAAAGACAGGCAAGGGAACAACAACAGAACAAAGAGGTATAAGCATAGACAAATGTACTTAAGACTATGCAACTGAGTGACAGTTTGTCTCAACAAGTTTTTGGGGTCACTAGTTTACACAAGATATTTATAGAGTGTTATAATAGCATGTCGTTTTTTCGTGCCTATTCATCAACAGCCCGAACCTAATGCACAATGTGCTCATGTGATGCAGTTGTGGAATGCCCAGTGCATTGCCCCTACACACCACACGACCAACTGGCTACATGGTGCCATGAGACTCCAAACATGGCAGACACCACCAGCACCAACAGACCATGTACATATCAAGACCACATAGTGTGTGTAATAAACAAAGTGATTTTAATTTAATAAATACCTGTAAATTTATTACGTCATTATATTCAATGCTGTGAGAAAGTGCCTGGGTCATAGTGGTTTCATCCAACTCCCTTATGCAGTGCAGTGATACCATAATCTTGTAATGTAATTAATTATGTTATATACCACAGTACCATTGACAGAGTGTGATATCTGATTCCAGAACACGAATTACTAAATCTATCTTGGGATTGGTTGTCTTTGTTTTGTTTTTTAAGTGCTGTCTGTGCTGAGGATATACTAAACTGATGCCAGCAGTGCCAGTTTTTCTATCCAGTGTATCGCTATTACAATTTCTGTACATGCCACTGTTTATTCAAGTGTTATTATGTCTGTGTATATATGAGCTCCCTTTTTTTTATTGCAGGTTTTATAATCAGTACAGCTTAATGTAACCTAATTTTGTTTATTACCACAGCAAATTTTTTACAGTGTTTTGGTTCATTAGGCTCAACAATACAAGTGTTTGGCATGATATCGTTCAAATTCAGAACTTCTGGCAGTGTCTTTTAATATACACACATTTGAAAAAAAGAAGTTGATCACCCTGAAGATGCCATCGCGAAGGCACGTTAGTGGGTACAGACACAGTGCATGATAGTATGTATACAGAAAACATTAAAACGTTGAATCACACTAAGCATTTATTGCATGGGACCAACACTTGCAGGATGCGCTTAGTATGGTGTTAAATCACCCATAGCGCAGAGGCGGCGATAGGATCGGACATGGGAGTATACAGACATAGGATGTTCTCCTAAGGAAGATACTACCATAGCTGGCGAAACTGACCCTTCAAATCTGCTGTAGTTGCCACTGGCTGAAATTGCCATCCAATCTAGTACAAAACATTCGCAAAGAGCAAGAGGTCTAGAGACCTTGCTGGCCAAGGGAGAATGAGGATATCACGAAGGTAGGCTAGAGACACCCCTGCTGTCTGAGGATGTGCATTATCCTGCTGGAAAATGGGGTTGTCAACCTACACCAGGAAGGGGAGAGCACATGGGCGCTGCCATGACATGTCCCTGGATGATGTACAGCACCACCCATGGAGTGTTTACAGTCTGTCGCACTATAATACGAGCCTCCCTGCTGGTGGTTAGCTGGTGTCAACTCGGGCCTTATCGATGCGTTAGTATACACACACACCTGTTCTCAGTGCATCCATCACCGATTCACAATTTAGGCAAAACACTTCATGTGGCGAGCGGTGCGCCGAAATGTCCAATCTTCCTCTCGGAGACCGACGATGCAGCCACTCTCAAACTCATCCATCTTGTCGAATGCGCCATCGGGGCATGCTGGATATTCACAGAACTTGGCTCTGAGACTCACACTGCTACTTAGGCCTTATTCGGTGTCTTGCAGCTTCGAATGGTGTAGGTAAATGTATGCCCCCCTATATGCCCCCTAGTGGCACATATGTGCAAGCAAACAACATTAAACACAAATGGGGCACATATCGGACTATTATAATACTATCTGATAACCTTCGTTTTACTCGCGCGATTCGTTCATGGTGATCAATTTTTTTTGCAAATCAGTGAATATTTATTACTATAGTGTTTGACCATAAAATGTTCATGCAGCCGGTACTTGGTGCCGACCGCATCAGTCATCGCCCAGTCTATTCCAGACCGATCCTGAGAGAGGACATATTTGTTCACGAGGGAAAACTTAATATTTTGGGCTAAGCTATAGTCATTCTGCTGCTTATGTAATCCTTCATATCCTATTCTAGTATTTACCCCATGCCTCCCTCAGCTCCACCTTAGAATTCTCATTATAAAGGAGGCTTAAATTTGAAACTTATAGTATGCAGCCTTCTCTGATGTCCGGTTCGTGATTGCCGAGCACATGTGCGGCCACTTTAAGTTTGTTCGATACCCTTGCATTATGCATGCTGTGTGATTCTGCACCAGTGTATTTTATTTTATTTCGTGCTACTGGCACCATGACGGGAATAATGGTCAGTGTATTTTGTCAGTGTTCTGTAGTATACTTGACAGTCGTGTGTAACTTAACTGTGTAAACTGGCAGGCTAATAAGATTTGCGTACTATAAAAATATGTGTATACTACCATTCTTACTATGTGTTTTAGGCAATGCTCCTGTCTCACTGTGAGAGAGAATAGATGTGCTCCTTGGTATTTATAAACAGATCTAAGTAGCGAGTTTTTTCCTCTGCTACCATGTGTGCACTTACATACCATAAACACCTGCAATGCCACCAGAGTGTGGGGGAGGGGGGAAGCCACACCGGACTGTCGGCATATCTAGAGACAGCATACTCTCCCATCGCAGCTGGGTTGATATTGGGTGCCCCCCCCCCCCCCCTTCTGAACACCTACATGTCACCCCATTTATCCTTGGAGAGTCATTCCATAAATAATTGGGAAAAGAATAAACCAAATGTCAGTTTTGTTTTTCACCTTCTGCAAGTCATTCATTTACAGCCATAGGCATAGATACAGTTGTATTGATTATTTTTTTAAGAATTCAATAGGAATTTTTATATTTTGCGAAACCACGCTATAAACCCACAATTACTATGCCCTAGCACAATAAAATTTCAAACATAAGAGGCATAAAATGAAAACAATTGAAAATTTACCAGGATCGAGAGGGCAGGCAGTCATGTAAACGGCGACCCTGCCAAAGCTGCACATAGTAACCCTACTTAAATAAACATAAAATCTAGGAAGTGAGAAACATACGAAGCCGAGGGGTGGCAAATAAACCCTTCCAAAGCCCTCAAAAATTAACAAAAGTAATAAAATATCACTCGCTACACTGAAATACTAAAACCCTTAAAATCGACTAATGCATGCAAGACGACTGTGTGGGAAATATGCCTTGACATGAACCACGCGCCCACGAGTGCTCTCGTGACCACTTGTACCTCCGCATCCACTTACACCACCCTGCCGACACCGGGCCGAGGAGAAAACTCGGCTACGAGCACGGCATAAAGTTCCGGCAAGAACGGAATGCACCCACCTCGCCGTCATGTACTATGTGACTCAAGTGACTATCTTGCTTTACTCACCTAAAGAGGTAACACTTGGGGGCGAATAACAAGCGGTGCAGCACGATGTCTCCCCGAATGCCATAGCCGTTAGGCGCACCATCCAATGGAGGGAACATCAGGGCAGCTCGCGCTGCGACGCCTGGCGTTGTCTCCAGTGACGTCACGTTGGCTGGCCTACTGGCCTCGGGAAAAGTGTTACAGTACCCCGAACGATGGGAAATTGTAACCCAGAAAATCTAGTGTCATTCAACAATGCTTCGAACCCAGTATTCATTAATTAAGAGGCTTTTCCTTTCATATTCCGCAAATCGAGTGTGGCTACCCACACCTCTTTTGAGGGAATTGACTCGCCCAACCCTCCAGGTGGGAACATTTGGACTCGCCCAATGGTGAGATTTTTCCGGAAGTGGGATAACAATTTTGTAAACTATTATTTTATTAATTTTTATAATATATTTTTTTTAATGTACCGATGTCAATATGTTTATCTCTTTCCAGCAGACTACCTAAAACTGGCCTTATTTATTTTAATTAAATTTTTAGTGCTGTGACATACCTGACGATGTCACGATCTCAAACTTAATTAATGCTTAATTAGGACAGGGTATGTCACCAATATGTATTTCTGCAATGTAACTGTATTTTGCGCTAATTTGTTTAGTTGTAAGAGGGCTAAATGTATTTTCACGTATTTTTGGTGCCGGCTTCGGCAACCCCTAATTGAAACCGACGCCATGATGTCAGTCTGACTTCAGCACTTGGGCCGGCCGGCAGCACGGGAGTTTCGCTCTGCGCGGACCCCTTCAGTAGCTTTAAACTTGGCTATAATAACTTAACTACAATATCAACTTAATATAATGAAACCTCTTCTTTTCTTCGTGCCGAGAGGTCGGCCGTCTGCCTCCCTGCGATATTATCCAGGGCTTAACACGTTATGTGTAATATTCATGGTCTAGACCTTTTCACCCACATCGGTCATCGGCAGACAGAGTGCCAAGTCCGCTTAACTTTGTATGTATATATTGTAAAGACACGTGTATCATAAAGCAACAGCAAACGTCTAAAGTCCACGCTTGTGTTTTATTGGTTTTAACTCCCTCTGGGTTCTTAGGGTGCTGCACTCCCTTGCAGCACAACCAAGGTGAGTACAAAAGAGTGTGAGATGGCTAGCAACCTCACCAACATAATGGTGAAAACAAGGTAGACACAATGGATTACATGCACCATCTACGTCTACAATCGTAAGGTGGGTGATCTTTGCCACAGACCTTCTGAGAACTCCAAGGACCCATAGTCCGTCTACCGAATGACCCTCAAATAACTCAGGCTCACTGAGTTATGGCACTGGGCAAATTCACCAGTCAACCCCCTTAATCTGAACTTAGATTGCACCAAATTACAATTTCGAGTGGCAGACCAAGCAGCAATTCTTAAAAGTCACTACACAAAAGCATGCCTCAATCAAACTCTAACTACACTTCATTTATAAAATAAAATCGCTTTAAAAACACAAGTTAACACTGACACAGCAGCTCACGACTCGCCAGATTGACGGTGCCCCAGCAGTAAAACGAGTGGCTAGTGGACGGTGGCAAGTGGCCTCGCAGAAGGCGAAAAAGCACTATTTAAAACAAACCTGAGCAGACATAACTCACTATGCGCATGCTCCGGGAGAATGGAGAGGGTGTCCAAAAAGCATTTGGCAAAGAAAGGAACCCCAGTGAAGGAAGCCGAGTGTGCACACGAGCACGCCGAAGACCAGAGTCTTAGACGGTGCCACCATAAAGTTTTTAAGCTCCAGTGATGCAACCTCCACCCATAAAACACGTACCCTGGCTAGTATAAAACTCTCGTTCAAGTCCGTAATTAATCACAGAAAACATGAACTGACATATGAGTTCAACCCTGAAGAACCATGGATAATATAGAGAGTACAAAGAATGGTCTGTGTCACTGAGAGAGGGTGATTGGAACGGGATGACTTACGCCCAATATGGTGTTTGGCTTAATTTATGTAATTTTTTCCTTAGATTTTTTGAGTTTAAGGTCACTAGTATCAGAGTTAAGATCAATATCAAGATCGTCCACATATTACATGGCGGTCGGAGTCAGTAATGTAATTTTATCCTCTATTTTTAGAATTTGTTAGTTTTCTTTTTGCGATTTTTTCAGTTTTTGGAGTTCAATGTCACTGGAATCAATGTCAAGTTCGTCCACATCCAACATGGTGGTAGGTGTCAGTAATATAATTTGTTCCTACATTTTTACGAGTATTTCAAATTTTTACCATTTAATTTTTTTAATTTTTCACGCTTAAGGTAACTGAGATTAAGGCTAAGGTCGCTCACAGACAACATGGTGGATGGAGTCAATAATGTTATCTTTCTCTTTATTTATTTATTTTTATTTGCGATTTTTTTGATTGTTTTAGTTTAAGGCGACTGAGGTCAAAGTCAAGGTCACCAACACCCACCTCCAACATAGTGGTAGGTTATAAGTAATGCAAATTATCCTTAAATTGTTATGGTTTTTTTTTTCTATTTTTAATTATTGTTTCCGATTGTTAGAGTTGAATGTTACTGTGATCAAGGTCAAGATCGTCCACATACAACATGGTGGTCAGAGTCAGTAATGTAAATTTTTATTCGGTTTTAGTTTAGAATTTCTTTCGATTTTTTTGCGATTGTGCAGGTGTGGAGAGTGGATGGGCGGGTGAGGGGAGTGCTCGGTTCGAGGAGGGGTCACGACCACTGGACCTAGCTCGGAGCCTAGAATCCGTGTTTACTGCTTTGAAGACGATCTGATTCATTCCACTAGGAGCCTCGAATCCGCTTTGCTCATCTAAGGACTCGATCGAGACTTTTTTCTTGGAAATTTTTAGGGAAAAGGCAATTTTGGGACATATCCATCAATTTCTGAAGTGACTTTTGGCATTAAATGGGCCATTCTGTCGATAACATGGCCGCCCCAAGTCGCTGAATGTGACCCCGGCTGTGAAGTCAATCGAGTTGGCGGACGCTTCGAGCTCCAAAGCGACAATGCCATGTTCCAAAGCATACATAGCTCTACTACTAACATTAAATATTTTCCCCATAAACACATTCTAGCGAACAACGATGAAAACACATTATAACAGCACACTTGAGCGCTAAATTACGGAAAAGATAGCGAGTGTGCCATAAATTGAGATATGAAATTAAGGAGTAAAATTGAATGATGAAACTGAGGATTGGTTGTAGAGCTTGACGCTTCAAGCTATTTACTTCAAAATATTTCGTCATGAATAATTTTTTTAGCTCGAACGAAAATTAAATATTTCCCATTTGGCATACCCTATAACTACAAAACCAATATAACCGCTGGTTCCCAGAAACAGACGCATATGCTTGAAGGGTTAGTGAGTATAATCGCTGAGCACCTTTGGGACCACAAATCCGCCGAAGAAGCCATATTCTGCAAGAGAGCAGAAGACTCCCCGCCACAGCTACACAGATGCCATGTAAAATACATTGCAACCGTAGCCCCACGTACACACTGATCAAGAGACTTAATTAATCCAGTTTTCTTACCAAAGGAAAGTAGGTTTCAAATTCTGTGCACTGAGTAAGGGTAGTGTTTACATAACAATGTCATCTCATATCAGTTTTTTTAATTCAACAAGTAAAAATCTTTAAGGGGAGTAAGTACGATTTTGCACACACACGTATTTTAAATGAAGGGAAAAAAAGCTTATATTTTGGTACAGTTATTGAAAAAAATTACTGATCATATAAGTATGTGATTTTGACACATAATACAGCATACTTTCTTATGTATTCCTTACTAAAATAATTAAATTTTCCCCTTCAGTTCACAAGAAAAGAATTCCTAAAGTTTCACTTTTTTTTTTTTTTTTTNTTGCACTAATAATTTTCACCGGTTGGACAGAAGAAACGCTGAGTGTTTGCATATGTTGTTTTCTTATGAAAATAAGTGGCCCAAATAACTTTCAATATATCTTCTACATTTGTTATATTGTTCCTTATGCGACGGCCATAGTAACATTGTAATTGGTATATTTCAGAATCAGTGAGTCTCCCCCCTCCCCCACCAAGTATTTTACCATAACTAAATTTTTATCCTTTCATGCCACGCTTGAACCGTCTAGTGCCGACACGTTTTTGCACATGTCAAACACATTCAAGCTTGGTAATATCAACATCATTTCTAAAAGGCTTGTTTTCCAGAACAGCAACAAAACCTTTGGAATCTCCATCTCCTAAATACTGGACATAAAGCAGGCCAAGTTTGTTTTCAGATCGAGCACAAGTAGCAGGGCTCCAGCGACCTCTACACTGCCACTTGAGCCCTCATAATTTGTTCCCTATATGTTTTGTTTTCTTCAATTTTCTCAAGATTTAGTACATTTATTTTATGAGCACAGCTAGTACAAAATGTGGGTAAGCATTCAAAATCTAACACCTCTATCAAACGAGATTGCAGGCACCCTCCGTTCATAGATGTGTGTACTCGCTTCTGCCATGTGCCGTCAAAAGCAGCAGTAACGTCTCATTTTCCTTATTTTTCTAGAGCAGCTTCATTTGCTGCATTTATCAAAGATGATTCACAAACTTCAGTAACGGCTCAGAGAAACTTTGTGTTGTATTTTTGAAATTTTTGGTTTGGTGTCGACAAAATCACTACCGCTGAAAAAGTATTCCCAGATGCCTTACCCCTGCAAATGGATCGAAGGGCGTGTGCATGACTTATATTTATTTTTAACAATTTCTAATTCTCTTTGAACACATATTTTGATCAATTTCATCACAAAACTAAACATTATGACAATACGATGAGCCAAGCCACATTTGAACTGTTACAGTGTGTCATCACAAGACTGTTTTCAATGCCAAAAAATTTACATTTTGCTAATGATTGTATTATTAACCCAGAAATAAATTCCAAATCAACAATAACATTCACATCAGTCTTATCAAAATCTTTTGGAAGTTTAGAATGTTTCAGCTTTTTTAGAACTAGAAGACTTATTCGGTGTACGTTCAAAGTGTTTGTAATGGTTGATGTGGAACACCAAGATAATAAAACTCACGACTGTTACACAAATAAAAGCAAACACCACAATTATTGAACTCATTGTTTACAAAAAGAAAGGAACATCTGTTAAAGTGCCACCAACGTAGAAAAAATTTGTTATAGTGTTGCCAACCTAGAAATTCTGCCAACTTAGGAATAATGCTGACGTACATTATAAAAGAAAAAATAGTTGTGAAGTTGGAGTCCTTCATTATCTCAAAAAATTAAAACATCACATGATTCAATTTAATTTTTTGTCAATAAGTAGGTTTCGAAATGCCAAGTGTTATAATTTCAAATAGTGCCAACTTTAGATTTAAAAATTAAAATATAAAAAATTATTTTTTTCGGGCCCAATTGATACTCGCTCCCTTTAAGGGGGATCAGTCCCTGGCATCTTGGTTTCTTAGAATCTTCGCAAAAATTTGTATTGTAGAAATTTTTCATTGAATTTTACGGAACGACAGGACACATAACAATCCTCTATACATTTTCTGAAGTTGGCATTGTTTTACTACAGTGGCTAGTTTAACTGCTGTAATTTCCCGCAAGAAAAATAATTTACTTCTTCCCAGCTGCTACGAAATAAAAATTAATAAAGACAGTGAAAACATAACAACTTGATTAAGGGTGAGAAGCTATTATTATTTATGATGTGTCGTGCAAAAAATTTCGTTGAACTATCTTAAATGTAAGTTATGACGAAAAATGGATAAATTAATCCCCGTAACCCCAAAAATTTTAATGGTCTTTATTTGTAAAATATTGCATACATAATCCATTTTCTTAAAGCTTAACTTTTTGTTGCGCTCCATTGCACTGCTCGGGTATTGAATATGGAGAGGCAGTACAAAATTATTATGTGTTTCTTTAAAAAAAATCTATGTTAAAACGGCAAAAAATCATTTGTCGTTAAAAAAATGTTACGAACTTTTGACATGTCAGTTAAAAATACTAGCATGACTTCCATTTTGAACTAATTCGTTTAATTCTTTTAAAGCTCTCGCTGTTTTCGAAAACACTATTCTTGTTAAAAAAAAAAAAAAAAAAAAAAA
>NQII01010419.1:0-10549 GCA_002778355.1 Clitarchus hookeri
TTGGTATAAGGAAATAATAGTTAATGAAATTCTGTTTGTTGAAGCCAATTTTTAATATATAAACTTGAAACAAAAACCTAAATGTGAGAAATGACACTTTCAATCTCTGTATCTAGGCAAGAATAAAAATTTGTTTTTCAGTAATTTTTTTTAAATTGTTATGTTTTCTGATTTTTCCAGGAAACAGGCTATACATTAATGTTACATAAGGCTTCCATAGCAAAGAAGCACGTATTTTGTTCAAAAAAGTTGGCATATATCTATATTTAACAGGAATGCCAAAAACCGANTCAAAAAAGTTGGCATATATCTATATTTAACAGGAATGCCAAAAACCGAATATCATTAACATGTATTTCCCTATGCCAAATTTTCAACCAGGCCACAGCCTTAAGTATCTTTTAAATGGTCATTGTGCAATACTGTAACCGACCTATAGGTAGATGTATATAAAATTCAGAAAACTTTTCAAGCACTGTTTAATTACCTTCCGTGTTTATTTAGATTTAAATTTTTCATTGTTAAAAACTTAATAAAACTAAATAAATATCTGAATACCAGCTGGAGATTCATTATATTGTTTCTGATATAAAACGTTATCTCAGGCATATTACTCCAAGCTTTGAAATAATACGTTATTCCGAAAGAAAAGTAAGTTTAGTTACATTTTGTTTCAATTTTTATTATTCGCGCTTGTGAAGGAAAAGACACCAAGGAAAAAACTGATTGCACCAATTCTACTTTTGTAAGGGAACAAATACACTCAGTTTATAATACGTAGAGACCAGAAAAATTCGCGAGTTCAATGACCTGCAGGCTAGACTCTCCAGTCTTATGCACAAATATGACGATATCAACCGCACATTGGTTGTCTGCTGTCACAGTAGAAGGCGACGGTTGGGCCAGCCTTCTCCAGGAGGTATCAAACACCGTGTGGACCAATGGCTGAAGTTTTATAAACACACGTGTTTCGAATTCTAGCGTCTCCTGAAATGAAACCGCGAATTTTTCTGGTCTCTAATCACACGTGATCTTGCGAACTGACAAAAGTGTTAGATAAGAATGCATTATTCCCTGACATAAAATTTTACTCTGTACGCGTTGTGCCTTAATTTACGGTTTAAAAAAAAACATATGATCAGTAAAGGAAAGAGTTAGGTATTGCGCGGTAAAATTTCGCATCGCACGAAGATAACTCTGACCTTAGAAGGCATGATGTTGTGGTGAACCCTGATCAGATCGCCGAAGTGGAGAGGCAATGAAACTGCCGTATATTGACATCCCAAGCCTTCGAGTGACATTTCTGATGGTGTCGAATTGACTCCACTTAATGGCCAGCCCCGCTGTCTCTCGCGAGAACTTCTGTAGGAGCTACTCTTCTCCTCTCTCTTTCTCTCTGGGGCCGCGGTGGTGCAGTGGCTGGAGCGCTCGCCTGCCGCCAAAGCGAACGGGGTTCGATTCCCGGTGGGGTCACTGCGAGATTTTCGCACGTGAGAATCGTGCCGGGCGATACCACTGGTTGGCGGGTTTTCTCAGGGATTTCCCATTTTCCCTCGCACTTGCATTCTGCAGTTTCTCCATGCTCACATCTAGTTTCACTTTTATCCATCGGCCATCAAGACCACGTTGTTAAGAGCTGCCCAAACCTTTATACGCTCTCTCTTTCTCTCTCTCTCTCTCTCTCTCTCTCTCTCTCTCTCTCTGGTCAGGAGGATAGAGGAAAGGTAAGACGCACGCGAATGGTAGCCATCACCCGAATAAGCATCACGGTATTTACCGAGTACGCCCGAAGTTCAGACATCTGTTAGTTTATTGCGCATGCGTTTTTGGAATGCAAAAACTAGGGGACTTCTTAATTTTATGTCACCTGAAAATGGAAAAAATTGTCGCGTAATATCATAGGTTATTTTTAATTAGCCTAAACTGTAAAAACAATTATTCTACTACTATTGTACGTTGGCTTAGGCGGCAAGGCAACTTACTGTCACAGGTTATGTTACGTTAGTTTAAACTGAAGAATACTTTCTTCATCCACTGTCCTTGGTTGGTGTGGATGGTGGGTGCTACTAGATTAAGATACTATGTGGGAAATATATATAGTCTATTCATGGTTACTTCAAACTTTTCTGAAACCCTGCAGAAGATGTACTTCCGGGATATTACTCCGCCTCATGCAAACAAAGCCTAACCAAGCCTAGAAAGTTACACCAAAGGGACAGTGCACCGCATTCATGCGCACTCAGTCTAATAATATTTTGCAGAAGAACTATTTCTTACTAGGCATTACCAGCACACCTATTTTCTCCCTGTTTTTGTTCTTATTAATTATAAAGGAAATATTATAATTTGTAGATAAAATATACGTAAAAATTAAATTTAACCGAAAACTAGGAATTTTTTTATGTTGGCACAAGTATAAAACGCTTGTGATAGTTGCACATTTAGGAAACAAACAAGCACATAATAATTGGGGTGATTTTTCAAAGGTTTGATTCAAAAAGTGTAAAAACCGAGGAATTTACTATAACCCTTCAAGACCCACTTTAATTTGCTGTTTCAAGTGCTGCAAAAAAAATGTTATGATGCGTCCTGTACTTCAGCCCGCACAACACTTGTTTCGTTGCCGCAGCCTATGAACTGTAGGCTATATGTTTGGCTACAGTTATACGAACCAATTATGGTCTAGAACGGTAAGACAGTTTGAGAATAATTTATCCACAGGTAAGATCATTGGTCACTGAGCTTCGTAGTGTACGCTACAGACTAAAAATTACCTACACGTGCGTATTCTACACTATTGTGTACACTGGGTCTGAATGGTTTAAGTCGGATTCACAATCCCTTCGTAACGTACTACGTAAGTAGATACGTTTTCCGTCGGTAGACATTCAAACAAAAACGTAATTTTGCGAAGCAAGATTATTATTTGGTGTTTTGTTTTTTTGCAGGCTTTGTGCAAAAACATTGAACAATTTTAAACCATTCACCAAATAATAAAAAGTTATGTGTATACATGTTATTATCGTTATGGTTTTAGTTAGAATAATATATTTATTATTAAATCGGACGTTCTGATTGATTGAGGGTACAGCCGCACGTACGTGCGTAGACGTGGAGCTACTCTACTGGGAGGTTGTCAATCCATCTTTATACTGTGCGACTCGACGTGCGTTGAAGGGCGGCAGGCCTAACTTACATCGTTGGGGAGGGGGGAGGGAGAGGCGACCTCTTCGCTCCGCGGCGCAAGTGTCCCGTCGGCCGCTGCCTACGCCGTCACTCAGCGCCACTTGAACTCTTGTCCTCGGCCAATGACGGGCGCAGTTCCTCGCTCCGTCCCGTTTCGCATCCAAAGTTTTCAATCTTCGCAAGCCCTCGCTATTCGTCTCCCGTCTCCTCCTTCTCCCCTGGACCACAAGCCACTCCGTCGTGACCGGCCGGCTAATCGACGCTCTCATTATGGGAAGAGCCTCTAGTGTTTCCATCTAATGAAGTACGTATTCCATCATTTCCCCCCAATGATTCTTACTTCAGGCCTGCCATTTAAGGCGGCGGAACGGTGTGCAGAGCTCCAGCAGAAAACGTTTCGTTAAAAAAAAAGTCCAACGTGCCTGAGTGAGGTCTGCTTACAAACGGAATCTAAGAAACGTTACGCGTCTCTATACGTTTTTCAGTTACTCCATTTCCCTCTAAAGCATGTTTTTGTGATAATTAAAATGGCTCAAACGTATATGGTCATTTTTAGGTGTGAACATTCCGGTACAAGACATTAAAAAAAGGAAAAGGGACGTGCCTCAGACCTTTATTTTTATTATTAAGTCGTAAAATGGCAGGGTGTCCGCTGAAAGTCTCATAGAGGCGCGTTATCGGCGGCAAGACTGCACGCCAGTTCAGTGCTTTGCGCGTAGAGGCGACGAGAGATTTGATGCGCATTTCTAGGTCGCTCCTAGCGCTCCCCACGCTTTTAGGCCTCAGACGTGCAAAATTACTTCAACCAGGCGGCCACCTTAACCTTTATCCTTGTCTTCTCGTGTGCATGACAGTGGTACAAGCTTCCTTACGTCCCTGGTAACCGCTAGTGTGGTTTCCAACTAAACATTTGATTTCTGAGGTAACTGTTGGGGTTTGTGGATAATACCTAGGCGACCTTTTTGTTATTGATTTTTCATGTGATTACTAACATGACGAGACTTTTCGCGTAAAAATTGGAGCACACGGTAGACTTTAATACTATATACACACCTCAGCTGTTGTTATACATCCATTGGCTACTGGTGCCGTGTCCGTCTTTGACCAAGCCAATCAGGACTAAGTAACTCCAACACTGAACCTTCGCGATTCGTGCGCAAACGGTTAACACGGGCCAGAACATTTTTCAGCCAATCAAAGAAGCTGGGCTGTATCTTGTCTCGAAATATTTTCGCGAAATATCACTGCCCCTAATGATATGTCAAGTTTCTTCAAGAGGAGGTTCACCGTGATCTAAGCAATAGGAGGGTTGCTAACCCCTATTTAATGTATTATAGGGGTATACTCTCCGTAATACCATTTTCTGTGGTTACCTGCTTTGTAACCATTTGCCTGTGTGCTACTTTCCGTTGCTTAATCGCAAGTAATTTCCATTTTATCGATGCATTACGCACTTACACTCTCGACTTTCGAGAGCGTTTGCTACCCCCCGATATCACTGAACATCCTAAGTCGTACATGTTTCCCTATTAATTTGTCCTAAGGATTCCACTCACGCCGGGTCAGCTTACATGAATGTCTCATCTTGTATACCTACGAAACCGTTCCCTCGATGGTTGCCAAAGTTTGTTGATAAAATTATTTTCACGTTCCTTTCTTTTTTCCTTGAGTAATAAGAATCATTTAAAATTTGTGTGTAGGCCTATCATTATTGCATTCATTAGACGATGTTCTTTACACTGTTGATGATTAAACCATTGTGTAGCTTAGGCTAAGCTACTATTAAAANTGCATTCATTAGACGATGTTCTTTACACTGTTGATGATTAAACCATTGTGTAGCTTAGGCTAAGCTACTATTAAAATTCGTTTTCCTTTGAAGACAAAACTCACACAGATTGTTGCGCAATTATTTTTCAGTATTATATAGGAACAAATCAGTTCGTCAGCATTAAATTTCGTAAAGAGAAAGTAAACATGTTTGTATTCATGTTTCAGATGAACACGGCGGATTATAGAACGAGTTAGTGTACATAAGTACGGTCACTTTAATTGGGATACAGTCAACTCAGTACTCCATTGGCTGACCGCCAACCAATAATCGAAGAACGCTGGATATATTATAAACGCTTTCGGTGAAGTCTGGGAGAATAAAATGACAGAAATATTGAATACGAAGTCCAGCATAGTTAATGTTATTCATATAGTAATTCGTATAGTCAAATCTCTTGTAACTTGTCTTGAATGCCGATAAAATTGTAACGAACTCAAAAAGTCCATATAACTGCCGAGAAGCAATATTGACGTTTCTATGAGTTGGCACAAGTATAACTCCGAGAAAGTGACAGTTCTAGGGTACACCCACTATCTAATCTGTTTCTTCTGCGCGGGTATGTGAGTTATCGTAGAGGCTTGATGGAATCATTCTCGATTTAGATTGTGGTGCATACAAACACGTCCGTAAATATAGGATTTTTCCGTATGGCAGCTAGTTGATAATAAGCCAGATGTCTTAAATTAGATTTATGTTAAAGTTCCTTAGTTAAACCTCTGCTCATTTACAGGGACTTCTAGACAGTTTGCGAAGATATAGCTCTTGAAACCCTGAATTTCGTGCAGCCGAGTCGAACTAGGAGGTAATCAGCTAGTAGAAAAATTACCGCAGCTCGAGTATAAGAAGCGCTGTGAAATCTAAAGGGGTAGTATCCATTCCACCTTCGAATTTTCTTACAAATCTTCGTAACGAAAATGTATGACCAGAAATAAAAAATCAAAGCTTGACATGACATAGAGGACTACTTAACGAATTTTCGGAAATTNCGAAAATGTATGACCAGAAATAAAAAATCAAAGCTTGACATGACATAGAGGACTACTTAACGAATTTTCGGAAATCTGTACGGTTTCAATTACACCTGTATTTTCCCACGTGGGATTGAAATTATTAAACAATTAGGTAATGTTTGATTACGGTTACAGATGTGAAACTGATCATGTAAGAAAAATAAGTGGGATTTCGAAATAACTGTTAAAATGTTTCCTATGCCTTGACTAGCTTGTTTTTTGAGTATTGATTCCGAAAATTAAGTTATGGGGGAAAATACGTAAATCCAAGATGGCAAGGGTACTTCCCCTTTAAGGCTCTCGCCTACCTGGCACTTGAACTACGTTACAGGGTGTTTAAAATTCACACTTTTATGCGAAACTGTTAAACGCGCTTCCAATGTTCCGATCTACGTAAAGAACACACACTTCAGACGAGGGCTGTTGAGTACTTTCAAAACATCACGCACGTTAGAAACGCCATTTTTGAGTACTCCAAAATTGCTAAAAACAGCTTTTTCAAAGCGTCTTATCTTAAAATATACTAAACTACTCAATTGCCCTGCACTGAACCTTCCGACAGACTCTCCACCAATGAATTGATAGGGTCGCAGCTAAAATTCTCAAAGGTACGCGCAGCATGACGAGAACACTGTACGTCAATTCAGAGCCTTGCGCTTATCGGCGATGGCATACCTGATGCGCGAGATAGTGTCGCCCTTATCGCTCCTGGGTCTCTCGGCCTCAAACGCGGAAAACTGCTCCAGGTAGACAGGGACCTTAAGGTGGAGGAATCTCGTCCATCTTGAATTATTTTCTACGCATCTTTGTAACTACATTTAATGACCGGGCGTTAAAAATCAAAGTTTGAAATTACAAAGAGGACTACTTGACATAAATTTTTAAGTTTGCATGATTTAATTTATATCCGTATTTTGTATGTGGGACAAAAATTTGTTCAATAAAGAGTAAAACTTCGATTATGGTTACAGATGTGATACGAGTATCGGGAGGAAAGAGAGGTTGATTTTGAAATAATTGATATACGTTCCCTGTTCCTTCACAAGCTTACTTTTTAGATATTTAATTTTGAAATTAATTATTGAGAAATACACGTAAATCCAATAATAGACACGATTAATCGACTTTTACCAATCTAGTCACAAATAAACATTTAATTTCAAGCGTTGCAACGAACAAGTTTTTTGTTCGGAATCTGCAGAAGTGTCGCCATTACGCAAAGTCAAATATAGGGCAATAAAAAATTTGCTTTTTTTTTTTTATGTTAATAGCAGTTGCTGTTTATTAAACTGCGGGATTTAGTCTATAGAGCGAATACACTGGGAAAAAGGTTTCGTTGAACCAAAAGTAGTTTGTTTGGCCGAAATTAATTGTTTGTATACGACAAATAAAATATTTTTTTGTTGTAACGGAAAAATTTTTTTCTTATTATTTTGTTCCTCCCAAACAATGATTTGGTTGGTGTAACTGACGATTTGCTTGCCTCTACATACATTAAGTAGTTTCGGTTGGTATAAAATAATTGGAGACTGGACCGATACTCGAACCAAAATCACCATAACCCGAGCGCTACACCTGAGCAAACTCAACTAAAGTGACAACTGTTAAAATAAAAACTTTTTAGAAACATACATTTCAAATACTGGATAACGTGAGCAAAGAATATTTCAAGTTCTACAGCTATACTTAGGGGCAGTGATAAAAAAAAAATATTTCGAGACAAGATACAGTCCAAAGCACTGTAGGGTCGTCCAGCTTCTTTGATTGGCTAAAAAAAATGTTCTGGCCCGTGTTAACCGTTTGCGCACGAATCACGAAGGTTCAGTGTGGGAGTTACTTAGTCCTGAGTGGCTTGGTCGAAGACGGACACGGCACCAGCAGCCAATGGAGGTATAACAACAGCAGAGGTGTGTATATAGTATTGCAGTCTACTGTGCGCTCCGATTTTTACGCGAAAAGTCACTGGCCTTAGTTATACTTTTTAGTTTCCTGTTGAACTTGTTTTGTCAGGATGTTTAAACTATTATCAAGCATCAATAGATGGACTAACAAAAACATTGTTACCATCCTAATCGTCACAAAAAAAAATGCAAACAAACCCTCGAGCTGTATGTTCTAACGAAGGCAAACAAATGAGTAACCGGACAAATATGTACATACAGTTGATTCAACAAAACAGGGAACCTAATCTCTTTTGGTCGAACACAGACGCTTGGTTAATTCAAGCGTGTATTTTTTTAGATGAACAAAATTAATTTTGTTGCTTTTCAAGTTTTGTCTGCCTGCTCAAAAAAAAATGTTTTGTTTGGTAAATAAATATACTTTTCGCTCTACGCAAACAAGTGTTTTGTTGAATGTTATATCAGTGTTAACCGCCCACACGTGAGGGACTTTGTTACTTTTGTTACAGTTTTCTACTGTGCACAGTACAGATCATTAGAGCCATTTTCTGGGCAACGTCACAGGAGATTTTGACTTAAAGCGTTAACTGTATTGGCCACTAACAAAATTTTGTTAATGTATATTTGTACCACATAATGTTCAACTTTGAGACATTATCAGTGATCATGCTTTCCTCGCGAAAAAAAAAAATGGGCACACATTTTTTGCATAAATAAATGAAAAAAAAACACAATTTTACCGTTTTATGAGTGTACGTATAATGAAAACTAACTTGCGTACACAAATGAGGTAATTCACACTGAGAAGAGCTACTTCAAGACGTATATAAAAGCGAACAAGCAAATGTTTTTGCAATTAAAACAAAAATGAACATAAGGAAATTCCCGCATTTTTTTTATTTTTGGCTGCCCCTGAATTTTTTGTGAAATAACTTTCGCTGATGATACGTTACAATAAATTAATACACGATCTTTCCGTTGCGATAGCTGAATTTTCTGCTAATAGTTTGGTTTATTTTATGTGCGAATTACAAAAACAGGAATATTTTGTCTTTAGACGTGGAGTTTTACAAAACCCGTGCAATCTCAAAATATTTGTCTGGGGCAAAAATAGTTTCAGACGTCTATAAGTTGAACAATATTTGGTATGAACAAAAAAAAAGAAAAATATTCTACCCGTCGCCGACGTTCTTGAATGCTGTGATTGGGAGGATAAATGTAGAGTCTCTTTCTATCGGAAACACGATTNATTTTCTTTCTGACGTATGAGCAGCGTAATTCATTCATGTGTTTCAAGTATCTCTCGTGAGTTTCGCCAACGCGAGGCAATCAAGACTAAATTCAGAGTAGGCGGAGCTTAGCTTCATGGTCAAAGCTACGAGAAACGAGGAAAGTTCTGTATGGCCTCTTCGCCTTTAATTGAGCTCCATTGAATCTTAGCGCTTACAACACTGTCATACGGGCAGTCGTTTATCTATATTCTCTCACTTTTATAATATAATCTCTTCGCGGTCTCTTCACACTTTTTTTTAATCAAACCTTTGAAAAATCACTTCTATGACGTGTTTGGTTGTTTCCTAAATATGACGTATATCGCAAGCATTTTATAATTATGTTAACGTAAGAGTCTCTTATTTAAGGTCAAATTGAACTTTTACCTATATTGTATTTATAAATTACATTATTTCATTTATAATTCATATGAATAAAAACAAAGAGAAAATAGGTGTGTTGGAAATGCCCTAGTAAGAAATAGTTCTTACGCAAAATATTATCAAAGTGAGTGCGCACGAATACGGTGAGTTGTCCCTTCGGTGTAATTTTCTAGACTTGGTTAAGCTTTGTTTGCATGAGGCGGAGGAATAGCCTGAAAGTAGAACTTTGGCAGGGCTTGGAGAAAATTTTGACGTAACCGTGAATGGACTATCGTATGGATCCACACAACCGTCTGAACATTATTCATTCGCTTCACTGTTGTTGTAGCTCGATGTGAATACAACCCGCGCTCTTTACCACAGCGGACCATTAACAACCATTTGTCAGCCCTCCTGATGAGCTCTCTGTGGACGAGCGAACAAGGGACATGGCGAAATCGATATGCAACGGCCAATCAAACGTTCAGCTATTCACAGTAACACGTACATATTACGCACGTAGCTTTTTGCAAGCGATAGTATCGCTACGTAATTTCGCCCGGTGATGAAAATGTTGCCCTTGGAAAAATGTAGGCAAACCTCCCGCGGCGCAGTCGGTTGGTTGGCGCACCGCCGGTCTGGGGTCCGGGAGGTTCTGGGTTCGAATCCCATGTAAGACATAGGTGTTAGTCGTAAGATAGTTTATAAGCCGTCCCTTGATAAGCCTTTCGGCATAGCACTGGAGGACGTTAATAAGCCCTTTCCCGTCCAATCCAATTTGAAAAATATACCTTCCCACAATTGTACAAGTTACCAAACGTCAACATTGAATACATATAATACTTGTAGTGATATCGGCAGTGAATGAAGAGTATAGTCGCTTCTTGTTTGGTCCAAAGTAGAAACATGGGACCAATTATGCATGCTAGTTAACTACACGGTAACAACTCTTTATGTTCCAACTTTTAACTCCCCCCCCCCCCC
>NQII01010419.1:10625-32037 GCA_002778355.1 Clitarchus hookeri
ACATGCGTGCTTTGGATTTAAGGCTAGAATACTGGACATATGCATACGTGCTTTGAATATGTACACTGTCACAAAAAAAATTGTGGTAAACTTTCTAAATTTGCAATGGAAGTTTATAGCCTATACAATGTAAGGGAATTGTACTATGTATCAGGCTGAAAATTAGGAAATGTTTAACATCGCTACTACATAGAGTTAGGAACTTCCCTACGCATTTCACTCTTTCCTGAGCATCTATAGGAAAGATGTTATGGATCTGTGGGAAAATAATTTACCATTCGCGTTTTGTCACTGTACGTATACATTGATACGGTAATTTTACAGATAATTTCTTGGAGTGTAGTTCAGCGTCTCTAACGTCGTATTAAAATTATACGTTCAAATCTGTAGACATTGAATTTTTTCAGTTTAGTTTCTGTTTGTCTTACACGTATAAAACTGGCACATCAGAAACATATTTACGTTCCTAGCAATTCAACTGTTACAATTTCCTGATGCATGAATAAAATTTTCGTATATGTATCAGTAATTTTGCATTTGGTAGAAAGATGCAAGTTATAGCAATGTTTATTCTAATCAGGGCTTTTAAAAATTCTCAAGTGACTTGAATCCATGCGTTGATATGTTCACAATGTGAAACTCTAGGAAACTTACAGTTGTTTATTTCAGATTAATGTAAACCAATATTTTTGTTCGTCGTTTTTAAAAAAGCACTTACATTAAAATTACAAGAAACGGAATTACTTTTACCAGTCTCCTGCCAGCATTGAGTCCAAGGTGGGTGTAGTGATCAGACCACTCGCCTCCCAGCTAGGCGAACCGGGTTCGATTCCCGGAAGGGGTCTTTCCCATATATTCGCACTAGGTGTTCGTGCCGAACGATGCCACTGGTGGGCGGGTTCTCTCGGGGATCTCCCGTTTCCCCCCGCCTTTGCATTCCGGCGCTGCTCAAAACTCACCTCACTTCACCCTCATCGATCTCAAGAACTGCCCAAATATCTTCACTCACTTTCTAACATTACCTGATGTGTGTCTGCCTGAGATTACGTGTATACGTTCCACCTGGGTGGAGATGTTTTGCGTGTTCCGAGTCCTAAAATCGCGAGATGATTACGGGCGACTCAGGTACGCTTATCACATGCCTCATCACCTCTATGCGCAAGGCGCTGAACTGGCGTGCTGTCTTTACTTCGGCAACTAGTCTCTTGAGATTCTCAGCTGTAACCTATAATGTTATAGTGTAATAATAAAGAGAAAATTGTACTGCACGACTCCCGACAACTTCAAATATCCTGCACGCGTGTTTTCGTACCTCGTTTAAGCCATTTAAAATATCTGAAAATACTCATTATCAACGGAAATAGAAATGTGGATGAACCTTGTTGTCAAACGTGGAATGTTTTCCATGCGCTAGTCTAGGTGGACATATTTACACATGTAGAGCAGTTTTTGAATACGAAGTTTTTCCCTGAATATCTTCACACCGTTCGGTGGCCTAGCCAGGCAAAACCTTTATGGGCATTCAAAATACTAAAATTATTTGATACAGTTTTGATATATTGCGTATTTTTTTTCGTTTTGATGGAAAATAATAATGAGAAAAGGGAAGATAAAAGTGGAAAATCACTTTTCAAATCTAGTAAAAGAAACTACAGTAATTTTTTATGTATATATATTTTTCAGTACAAATACATAAATGTAACAAAATTAATACTTAAGCTACCGATAAAAATAATTGTCACTGCAACCAGAATGTTGTGAGCCTATTTCATTGAAAATTTGTCATGTAGATCGCCGGTATTTAAATTTTTCAATTTTGAGATAAAATTTATAAAGTCGAAATAGCCTTGCCGCACGTGAACCAGTTACCGGATAGCAAATAAATTGCAATATGACCTTCTAAAACCAAACTTTGTGTTAAAATATATTTCTAGAAATATCAAGAAAGCTTATTCTGCTATAAAACACGACCAATGTTATTTTTCCAATTATTTTGTATTTTTATAACAAAAATTACACCTTCGAAGAAACAAATATATCTTATTTGGTACTGTATTATCTTTGGTGTTGTCTTCAATATCTATTAAGTCCTTTTGTCAATGAGGGACCCATCATAGCAATAGCTATTCTGGGCGTAGTACAGGCGCACTAGGATGTCCAATTTAATTATTTTTATGTCACCATTTGTTTTGGTTTAGTACCAAATTGTCTTCACTTTTGTGTTCTCTCCCACCTCCCCTCCCCCAAAATACTTTTTTAGAGGGAACATTATCATTATGATTCAATAGTCCTCCCCCTCCTCCCCCCGTAAACATTTCATAACCTAAATCCTCTTCAGCAATGTAGCACTTAAATAACTGTTAGGAAACCATAAAATATCCTCAAAATCTAGACGAAAAACATTTCAGCTCTTAAAAAATTGTTAAGGAGAAGGTCTAGTAAACAATGTTAAACTCCTCAAGGTCACATCCCGTCATAGGGAAGCATTGCGATGATGATGGAAGATTGCATAAGCAAGCTTCGCGTGCATTCCGCTTCTTCTGAATTTTAAGTTGTGACTAGGCCTATATGGTTTTAATAAATCAATCTGTTCAGAAAAGACAAGAGAATTGTATCTTAAGTTTGAAACACTGACTTTTCCACTTTTCCACGTCCACATTTATGTTTGAATATCCGATTGTATGAATGGGCAACAAAATGTCGACTTTCATCTCTACACTGAAAAAAAAATATTTACATAGTAATATTCCGTCGTTTTTTTTATAAATGAGAATAGACTCGCCTGCTTACAATGTGGCCCGTATGGCAACTAGGATGGAACCTTAAGTTTATTATGTTGCGAACAGGGAGGATGTTTTTTTTTATGTCGCACTCCAGACTGTTAGGTTGACCGAGAACCACTGTACGGCATGGGAAAGGTCAGCTCTGGTGCTGGAGGCCACGGCAATGCCGAGGTCCCATCGACGGAGTTGGCACAAGAAACATCCAAGTGGGCGTCACAATTTGGCAGCAATTTAAACTGCTACTTCGACATTCTCCTCGGCATCAACGGGGCCTAACTGGAGGCACTTACGCGATCGCGAGTTAAAGGAACGTTGACGAGCACGAACGTTCGGCAGCGCTGTAATTGCGGCAACATTGAAGGCGACGCCACGTTCTGTGTTGCATGTGCAGGACTGCGTCTCGAGGCACTTGGAACAGAACCGGTTTCTGTCCGGTCGACAGGCCGCCGTGGTGTAGTGGTTAGACTGCTATCCTCCCATCTAGACGAACCGGATTCGATTCTCGACGAGGTTGCTCCCGGATTTTCGCATGTGGGAACCCGTGCCGGAAGACGCCGCTGGTCGGCAAGTTTTCTCGGGGATCTCCCGCTTCTTGCATTCAGGCGTGTCGCTCCGTAGCCGCCTCACTTCACCCTCGCCGGCTCTCAAGACATCGATGTTAAGATCCACCCAAATCTCTTCACTCCACTGTTCAGTCGATTATATCGCGGCATTGACAGATATGAAGTTACCGAGCGAAGGGGGCAGCGGTGGCGTAGTGGCCAGGGTGTTCGCCTCCCACCACGGTGATCTGGGTTCGATCCCCGGCGGGTTCACTTCCGGTTTTTCACATATGGGAATCGTGATGGACGATGCTGCTTGCCAGCGGGTTTTCTCGGGGCACTCCCGTTTCCCCCGCCCTCGCATTCCAGCGCCACTCCATTCTAGGGCTTCATTTCTGTCATGCTCGGGGATGACGATCACCTACGGGTCCCAGCTAGAAAGACCGTCACTCAGAGGGTGTTGCTGGGTGCACTCCCCACACGCCATTATTATATATACCGAGCGAAGATGTGCAGTGTAGCACATTGGACTCGCATTCGGGACGAACCGGGTTCGAGTCCCTGTCCAGCCGTCTTGATTTCATCCATTCTCCTCACGTGCTTCGCCGAAATCATTTCCAAATCAAAGCCACGAATGGTTCCCTACTACAAGCTAGGGGGACATGAACGCTGGTTGGTATACAGAAGTACATCCCTCTCAGATTTCGTGGGTAGGATAAAACATAGCATTTGTTTTGTCGCCAGATACTTTGGAACTTTAATAAACTGTGCAGCAACAACAATAATAGTTCCAACGAAATTTGCGTTTCTAAGCACTGTTGTTCGATACTTTTTTTTTCAACCGATTGGTTGATTGCGCGTTAAGCCTCGGCTTCGCCCCTCGTCGTTTTCGTGACATAATTTCAATTTCAGAAGTATTATTGGAAATGTTTGGTCATAGAAAATTTACAATTTACTAGTTGTTTAATACGCTTTGTATCTAATTTTCACGGTGTGTTATTTCCAGTTTGCAAAAACGCAAGCACTTATTGGTAAAATGTAAGTGTGTTCCCAACTAGTTATAACAGTCAGATAACACACAATTAAAATTACGCCGAAAAATATTCAACAAATCATAAAATGAAAATTTTCTATAATCTTACATTGTCGGTAATTACTATGGATCCAAAATTATGATGCGAAAATCTGCAAAAGGGTTGAAGCCGCGCCTAAATGAATTCCCATCTGTATCTGAAGCCTAATGTTGTTGTCACCTTGGAAATACTTCTTTCGCAAAAAATAGTTAAACGAAATGCACGGAAGTAAATGAGATTTTCTTTAAAATATGTTCTGCGTAGTTACACATTTATATTTTATTTTCATTACGACAAACAAAGGACTTAAAAGTCACAGACCAACAACAGTGCACCAATAGTGGTGAATGTAGGCCTATATTTGCGTAAAATAATTACGTTCGCATTTTCCAAACACAGCTGGACGAAATTAAAATTGAGATCCGGCGCAACCTCGATAAATCGTTTGCTAATACCGTTTCCTTCTCCCCGCCAGTTTCCAGCAGCCTTTTGATAACGGTCGTCAATTGTTACTTTGAACTCTAACNTAAACCCAAACCAAAACTGGTCCAGCACCAATTGTATAGTCCACGACCGATTAATTGCCCTCTTGTGACTGTCCGAGACACTTCTCCCGTCTCTAACGAACCCCGCCGTCGATGAGACGTCAAAGCAATATCCGCCGAACGCAACCAGTTCCAGTGGCAGAAGTGAAGAAATCCAACACAAGTTCACATTTGGACGTGAACAAGCGTTGCGAAGGCGACGGTAAATGTCATAGGCAAGTTTCGCCTGCGTTCTGCGTCCTCTAAATTTCAAGTGGTGACTGTGGTATTTTAATACAGCTATCCTCACAGAAAGGATCCAGCATTTTTGCTATGGTTCAGAACACAGTTTCGCACAAGAACAAATGTCGTAATCAAGAGGGTCACTTACAGCGGATTTGGCTGACTTTTGACACTTTTCAACGATCACATTTAGGTTTCAGTGACCAAGTTTTTTTTAAATCGGTAACCAAATAAGGACTTTCAATTCTTTTATGAAGAAAAAAGGTTTACATTAAAATATTCCATAGTTTTTTTTTTTACCAGAATAGACACGGCAGCTTTCAATGAGGCCCGTATGGCATCTGCAGCTGTTTTCCGCGTTTGAGGTATAGAATCGCCGGGGCGATAAGGACCACAATACCACGCACATCAAGTGCGCCTTCGCCGCTACACGCAAGACTCTGAACTGGCGTGCGGTGTTCTCGTCGTCCTGCGCGTGCGTGTGCCTATGGAACGCCCTGTATATATAATATAATTGGCTGGAATGTCTGTGGCAAAGTTCGATGCATGGCCCTGTACAAGTTTCGCGGGAATTCACACAGAATATTTAAAGCATGTTGAAGAGTTTCAAAATAGTGTTTGCAGTAAGCGTTTAACTGTTGAAATTTTATATTTCCTTAGACTAGAGTGTTATTTATTTTCGTGTGCAAACAGATTGTGTTCAAGTGAAACGGATTGATTTGAAAACGTTTATTGTACACACCCCGCAACGAAAAAAAAATGCCATGGTCGCCACTAGCAAACCATGAGTTGGGTATACACATCGTCAACAAAAGCTGATAACTCGCATGTGACAGGCTCGCCTTTAGCAGAACGTGAACAATCACGTGGGTGAGCCGAGGCCAGGGTGATGACCTACTTTTTCCGGCTGCGGAACGGGTGACACCGCACGGGTAACGAGGTATTTCGACTGCTGCGTCGTCTACTGCCTGCTAATTTCCAGTCGAGAACACTAGCGCTCCTCTGAATCATCCCAAGAACTAACATAACAAACTGGTCAGACTTTTCCCTATCCCATGGCCGCTCAAGTGTTTATCTTTACTCAGTGTCTACGGCTTGTATTTATGGGTTAATAAATGTATGCTTTGAAACTTTTTGTTGTTATTAAGCCACAGTTTGTACCCATCCTCCTCTTTTATACATTTTCTGTTTGAGTAAGTAATTGAAATATATTGTTAAAACGATTATAATTCCTTCTTCTAGGTAAACGAGCGTTGAAAATGTTGAAGTGTGTGAGTAAAATACTGTCTGCATTTCTAAAATCTCGATTTATCGTAATTCCTTCCGAGTTTTCTTTCCTTGGTAAATGTTTATTTTTATTCATTTGTAAAGATCAAATATCACTCACATTTGTAAAATTCAAATATCACAAATATCAATATCACCGATTAAATACTTTATTTTCATATTTATCAAAGATGTACCTCGAGTTTATTATATTAACCTGTTCGTTGCGTTTTGTTGTAGTCTTGTGTTATCGAAGGTTCTGAACATCAAACTATTTGTGTTTATCTCAGTTATCTTTTTCGGAGTAAAGAAATTATAGCTGCAAGTTATTTCTGCTTTGAATAAACATCATTGTACTCATATTACTGGTGAAATATCATTTTTCTCTCTACAATTTTCTTCAACTTGCATGCTGTATTCAAAAAATCGATGCCAAGACTGTGGCTGCATTTTCGTTTCCTTCATTTTTCCTAGAGCAGTGATTGAACTCTGGACGTTGAACGTTTATCTGGGCTGATCTGTCGTTCGCAAGAGGAAGAAGATTGATGTGCAAATACTTGCAGTTCTTTCCATCTTTCCAGATGGAATATCATTTTTCGGTCTTTCGGTCTTTTCGTGTCCTTTCATCTGTCATCATACTGTCTGCATCTGTATTCAGTTCTTTAAATTTTCCTACCCAACAAACTTTCTCTGTATTTTTTAAGTTGAACGAAATGTGTTTTCTTTTCATACTGAGATATTATTCACATATACATTTGTTATTTCGTACGCTACATATACAACTCAATATTTAGTATATTTTTAGAAAAATGTGAATTGCATTTTAAATATTGTCTTAATATTTTATAACTGTTTAAACTTTGTATATTATATTCGTTAAAAATAAATAATATTTGGGGTTGGTACCTTTTCTTTGTTTATACGTGTAATCGTGTGTGCCACTAATTCCATCCACTAAATATTTAGAAAATATTTCGATTATCCCATACAATTTTACAGACATTAAATCCAAAAGAAGGAATTTGTGAGGAAAGTAACTGGAGTGTAGGAAGAAAAACTGAAAACAGAAAACATTTCACAGAAACATACTGCATGTCACACGTTCCATGGTTCTCATGATATAGGCCCTCCATATTTCTTCAAGAATTATTAATAGCCCTATTAAAAAAAAAAATACATGTTCGTTTAGCGGCATCCATGCCTGTTTATCGTCTTACCGCGAATACGGTACATAGGTAGCAGTTGTTTCTGCAGATTTTCCCGAACACTTGGATATCCCACGCCTTCTGCTGCCAATATCCATAAGTTCGATCACCACAGCCCAATTCTCGAGATCTTGATTCTTAACTCCATTGCGAGTTCGCCAAGCTTTTCATGTCGGTAAATAAAATATGTGTACGGTGATTGTTTATTTATAAGAAGTTGCGGAGTGGGAAACGTCTAAATTTGCACTTCGTGTCGATAACACTAAACTGATTACAGTAACAGACACACGTTTTCTCGCTCGCAATTTTCCTTCATTGCACTGCGTTCCATTTCCACTTTACTTTTATGGCACCGCAAATTGGAACACCAGTCGTGTACACCACAGGAGAACATGGGCCCGAAACGAGTTCTACACGCTTAACCAGAATCAGAGATACCATTCAGTGACATATCAATAAACGAGAGTTACTTGAGAAAGTTGTCAATTAAACTAACGAACTGGAAACCATTGACCTGGTTCACATTCATCCTTGTGTCAAGTACGAAATTAGATGTGTAGTATATTCACGGTTACTTCAACTTTTCTGAAGCCCTGCTAAAGATTTACTTCCATGCTATACCTCCACCTCGTTCAAACAAAGCTTAACCGATTCTAGAAAATTACACCAAAGGGACAATGCGCCGCATTCATGCGCACTCAGTGTAATCATATTTTGCGTTAGAACTATTTTTTGCTAGGTATTACCAACATATATATTTTCTCGCTGTCTTTGATTCATATTAATTGAAATGAAATATTATAATTTAAAAATAGAATATAAGTAAAAATTTATTGTAACCAGAAATGGTGTAGTTTTATGTCAATAAAAGTATAAAACTCTTGTGATGCATGACATATTTATAAAACAACCAAACACGTCATAAATGGGGTGACTTTTCAAAGGTTCGATTTTAAAAATGTGAAGAAAACCCGAATAGACTATACTTTGGTGGTATTGTACACTCGTGTATTACATGGAGGCTTTATTATTGTGTGCAGTATGTAAATATGTANCAGCCTATAATATGTAAAGTATTTGTGTCAAACGTAAAAAAAAAATTAATTTAATTTAAAATCTATAAAAACAAATTTTTATATGNGTATGTAAATATGTAAAGTATTTGTGTCAAACGTAAAAAAAAAATTAATTTAATTTAAAATCTATAAAAACAAATTTTTATATGTGGTTTGGATCAAACCTCCACTACGATCCCGGAGGCCGACCACTCTATCAATTATTTAATTTCTAGACACATTGCATACTGCGCACATAAATGCTATTTCTTTTCGTAGTAAATCCTTTGCCACGTATAAATATTTCATTCTTCAGAAATACGTGTGTATTCTGTATACTTAAGTTCCTTATAAAATACTAAAATTTGAACTAAGGTACATATTGATCAGTGTGTATATTTCAAGGCATGGTAGATTCCATTTAAGAGATTATCACTTTCCTCAAGTATCCGACATTTTAAAACGCTACGAAGGTGGGAGGTTCTAAAGTGACCATCTGAATCGGTGAATTTTCCAGTTAGTCCATTTTCATAATTGCTCCTTCATAATGTGTTTTATAAGCATTAATCATCTCCGGAGTGGGTTCAGTGTCCTGAACAAATACACTGCTCGTATTGCTTCTGCAGTTTTGCCAACGATCTGTGACCGGAAGTTCGAGACTGAGAAAATTATCACGCAGAGATTTTTATTCGGTAATAACTTTCTGTTGAAGTGAGATTGCGGTTTCGATATTAAAGAGGAGCGATTCGACAATTCAGAGTAGTCCCGTAACAAATGAAGAATCGACCCCAGGATGATCATCTATGTGACTGGCAACAATTCAAATTCCACAGTTTGATGAGGTCGACCAACATGTCCACTCTGTAACAAACACAGGACAATCGTGCATTGAGACTATTTTACTGTTTTGAGGTCTGTCATACGCNTAAAGTGACCATCTGAATCGGTGAATTTTCCAGTTAGTCCATTTTCATAATTGCTCCTTCATAATGTGTTTTATAAGCATTAATCATCTCCGGAGTGGGTTCAGTGTCCTGAATAAATACACTGCTCGTATTGCTTCTGCAGTTTTGCCAACGATCTGTGACCGGAAGTTCGAGACTGAGAAAATTATCACGCAGAGATTTTTATTCGGTAATAACTTTCTGTTGAAGTGAGATTGCGGTTTCGATATTAAAGAGGAGCGATTCGACAATTCAGAGTAGTCACGTAACAAATGAAGAATCGACCCCAGGATGATCATCTATGTGACTGGCAACAATTCAAATTCCACAGTTTGATGAGGTCGACCAACATGTCCACTCTGTAACAAACACAGGACAATCGTGCATTGAGACTATTTTACTGTTTTGAGGTCTGTCATACGCGCTTTATTTAATGCGCATATAAATCTATGCTACCGGTAAAATTTCACTCCTTAATCTGTTCAGTTATGTAGTGTTATTCCGTGTACACTCATGTGCAGTTGAATTAGAGACGCCAGATTAGTGGCGTGTAGCGCCCCCTTTCGTCCTGATGATGGCGGTGATGCGGCGTGGCTTCGACTCCATAAGACACCGGAGTCGCACTGATCCATGACCACTACACAGCCTCCCACAACTCATGGAGATGGGTTGGGCAGGATTCATGGCACGTACATCCCTCTCTACAGCATCCCAGATGTATTTGATAGTATCGAGGCCAGGTGACCTCAGGGGCCAGGCCAGCAACATCAAGTCAGTGGAGTGTTCATCCAACCACTCTGTCACAATTCGGGAATGGTGGACCGGTGCATTGTCTTGCTGTAAGTACAGGTCTCTCGTATAGTGCTGTAAGCGCACATTATTTGCCGTCAGGTTCGTGTATGCCGGCGAGGGACGACGGCATGTGTACCAAGGGACACATTTCATCCCACGTAAACAGTCCCCATGCGAGGACACTACCGCCGCGATTTTAACTTGCACACTACTGCGACACGAAGGAACCGTCCCTTCATGTGCTCGGCGACGCACTCGTACTCCACAATCGGCATGTACCAACGTGCACCTCAACTCACCCGGACAGTGGCGACCTTTTCCAATGAGTCAAGAGTTCAATGACGGTGTTCCCGGCGCCCAAGTTGATCATCGAGTCTTGCGATGTGCTGAGAGCAGAGGTACCCAAGTGGCGGTGGTTTCTGTGCTCCATATTGAGGAGACAGATCTGGATGCTGTGGCTGCTCACTGGTCACTGTGGTCCATCGTTGAATTGGCGAGTGATCTGCTGCATTGCGGCTTGTCTGTTCGTTGTTACCGACCGAGCTAGTAGACAGCGGCCGCTGTCATCGACACGTTGTACGCCACGGCAGTTATCCCTGGCGGCGGTGGCTTTTACACGTATCCATGAACTCGCCGTACACTCTTGATAAAGTAGCCTGTGAAAATCCTAGTGCCTGCGTGACTTCGGAGGAGTGCCCCATACAGCTGGCCCCAAAAATCTGGTCGTTTTAAAATGTGCTAAGATCTTGTTTATTCCCCCTTCCTGTGCTCGACTGTTACTCAGATGTTAAGTATTAGGTCTGACGACATCCCAGTCGTAAGTAGCACTATTGTATTCGACGCGGCGACCACAGCGCCATATCGTTAGCACGGCAGGTGTCTTTAATTAAACCGCCCATGAGTGTATATACACATCCACATTTTACGTACAATAGACACCCGTTTGCTGTATTATGGTTTTATTTACACCGATACCAATTCACAATTAAATATAATAAGGCTGCGTTAACGAAATAACTTAATTCTTGTGCTCCATAGAATTACTTCCCTACCAATAATTTTCTTCTTTTGCGAAACATGCGAGTTGGTTCATATCTGTAATTTGCTTGTCTTNGAATTACTTCCCTACCAATAATTTTCTTCTTTTGCGAAACATGCGAGTTGGTTCATATCTGTAATTTGCTTGTCTTGTGACAAATTCAAATGAAATAACAGCAGCCAATATACCATATACAACTATACAATTTTTAAATTAAGAATCTACAAAGTTCTCTGACAAAATACTATTTAATTTGTGCGAAATAAGAATAGCAAAAAGTCACTTATTATGAAGTAAGCCTTATGACTGGCCAGCCCTGTACGAGTTAACTCTTCGCCAATTTTCTTCCGAGCAAAGTTGCGGAATGACCGAGAGAGGCGTCAATTATCACGTGTCACCTCCTCACTGTGTCCTGTTGATGCTGTTCCTTGGCGCGGAAGTGAGAAACTGGTCAACAACGACATAAAGTGTTAAAAGCGAGCTCTTAGACCTGTGCGAAACCCTAAAGAGGCGGGGAAATATTTGTGAACCAATTTGAAGTGCTTACGATGTCACAACTTCTTATTTGCACTACAGACAACTTTGATGTGTAACACGACACTCACGTGATGCTCGCTCCACTAGTATCAGAGGCTATTTATAAAAAAAAGCTCTTTCGACAATAAACAGGGTTCTTTTGGGTTCTTTAAACATACGTAACTTGAATTCTATTTCGGGTAGCAACACTGGGCGTGATTAATCCTCGCGTAGTTCAACTCCTTAATTTAAAAAATAATAATAACAGCTTAGTTAATACTAAATAGTACTAAACGTCTCCTTTGTTCTTCGTTTAAGAGGATAGTTTAATGTAAGCACTGCNAGCTTAGTTAATACTAAATAGTACTAAACGTCTCCTTTGTTCTTCGTTTAAGAGGATAGTTTAATGTAAGCACTGTATTACCACAACTACAGTCGCCCCTGTGTCAACGACCATATAGCAAGATAAAACATGTAGGTTCCCCTTCCAACCAATATATCATCCGAGTCCCATTTCACTGAACGCAGCTCGTGGTAAAGTTGGCAACGAATTATGAAAAGTAGTTCCATATTTTAAAGTCGTATTAACGGTGACGGTTGAACTTATTTAATTCCATTTTTGTTTGTGTTATGCACGTAACAGTAAGAAAAAATATATATTCGCGTTAGTAACATGTTTGTGTTTGTTTCAAGTTCGCAGTAACACATCATCGGTGCATGAATCAAAGATATTGGGTCACAGGCAATGTTAAATTTACATTTCCGGAAGGGCATTATATTGGTAGAGAAGTAGATCCTAAGTACGACATTCAAAAGTGCTCTATTAAGCGCGAAGATCGTATGTAAATNATTATATTGGTAGAGAAGTAGATCCTAAGTACGACATTCAAACGTGCTCTATTAAGCGCGAAGATCGTATGTAAATAAGATTCGCAAACTGCGATCCAGCTGCTGCCTCGTATTTCTGAAAACAGTCAACAGTGTCTCTAAACGCATAGACTAAAAGTGAGGTGGACCAATTTTTAGCCTACTTTCCGAAGGAAAGAAAAGCTTATTAGATCACTTTCCTGGCTGTGTGTCTGTATGCCTGTGCGTGAACGTGTGTGTGTCAGTGCGTGTGTGTCTGTGTGTCCCCCTCCTCAATTTTTGAACGCGTTAACAGAATTTCACCAAACTCGGTACACATATGGTACTAAGTAAGGACACCTGACTTTTATAGTTTTTGACCACGCCTGGAACTTACTTTAAAAATGGCGGGTATTTAAAATTTTGGGTGATGTCATATTTCGGAATCTATTCAACAGATTTTAACCACATTTTGTATGCTGAAAGTGCAAATTGTAAACATTAAATTCATAAATGAATATTGTTTTTGGCCAGCCATTTTGGAAGATAGCGCCATATTAAAAAATAAGCTTTTATATTATATCTGGAAAACTATTCAACCTTCGCCAGATTTAGCACGTAAGTAATACTATGATTGGGCAGGTAAATGTAAGAAATTGAACTTAATTAAACACTTATTTTCAAAATGATGCCCATACAAATATTTTAGGTTTATTTGGTATAACCACAATACCATTTCAACAATTTTAACCAAATTTTGTACGCTATCATTATGTATTACAAGCAATAAATAATCCGGAATTCAGTGGATTGCACACAAGTTTATAGTACGAGGTTTTCTGGGTTCAAGTCCCGGGTAAGGCATGTGTGCATTTGTAATTGTCTCACTACTGCTGTATGAGTTTCTGGTTTCATTTCTAAAATTATTGCTTTCAAAGAGAAGTCAAGTCCTCTCTACCAACTCAGCTTTTAAGAAATTATTTAAACATTAATTGCACACATGTTGAAGAAATTANAGCTTAGTTAATACTAAATAGTACTAAACGTCTCCTTTGTTCTTCGTTTAAGAGGATAGTTTAATGTAAGCACTGCATTACCACAACTACAGTCGCCCCTGTGTCAACGACCATATAGCAAGATAAAACATGTAGGTTCCCCTTCCAACCAATATATCATCCGAGTCCCATTTCACTGAACGCAGCTCGTGGTAAAGTTGGCAACGAATTATGAAAAGTAGTTCCATATTTTAAAGTCGTATTAACAGTGACGGTTGAACTTATTTAATTCCATTTTTGTTTGTGTTATGCACGTAACAGTAAGAAAAAATATATATTCGCGTTAGTAACATGTTTGTGTTTGTTTCAAGTTCGCAGTAACACATCATCGGCGCATGAATCAAAGATAGTGGGTCACCGGCAATGTTAAATTTACATTTCCGGAAGGGTATTATATTGGTAGAGAAGTAGATCCTAAGTACGACATTCAAACGTGCTCTATTAAGCGCGAAGATCGTATGTAAATAAGATTCGCAAACTGCGATCCAGCTGCTGCCTCGTATTTCTGAAAACAGTCAACAGTGCCTCTAAACGCATATTATAAATGTGAGGTAGACCGATTTTTAGCCTATTTTCCGNAGATCACTTTCCTGGCTGTGTGTCTGTATGCCTGTGTGCGAACGTGTGTGTGTGTGTGTGTGTCAGTGCGCGTGTGTGTGTGTCAGTGCGTGTGTGTGTGTCCTTCCTCCTCAATTTTTGAACGCGTTAACAGAATTTCACCAAACTCGGTACACATATAGTACTAAGTAAGGACACCTGACTTTCAAAATGGCGGCCATTTAAATTTTGGGTGATATGTCATATTTCGGAATCCATTCAACCGATTTTAACCACATTTTGTATGCTGGCAGTGCAAATTTTAAACATTAAATTCATTAATAAATATTGTTATTGGTCCGCCATTTTGGAAGATAGCACCATATTAAAAAATAAAGCTTTTATATTATATCCGGAAAACTATTCAACCTTCACCAGATTTAGCACGTAATTAATACTGTGATTGGACAGGTAAATGTAAGAAATTGAACTTAACTAAACAGTNACTTAATTAAACACTTATTTTCAAAATGATGCCCATACAAATATTTTAGGTTTATTTGGTATAACCACAATACCATTTCAACAATTTTAACCAAATTTTGTACGCTATCATTATGTATTACAAGCAATAAATAATCCGGAATTCAGTGGATTGCACACAAGTTTATAGTACGAGGTTTTCTGGGTTCAAGTCCCGGGTAAGGCATGTGTGCATTTGTAATTGTCTCACTACTGTTGTGTGAGTTTCTGGTTTCATTTCTAAAATTATTGCTTTCAAAGGGAAGTCAAGTCCTCTCTACCAACTCAGCTTTTAAGAAATTATTTAAACATTAATTGCACACATGTTGAAGAAATTAAGCTTATTAGTTATATAAGTGAAATCTTGTTTATTTACAAAATGCCTTATTAGAAATATTTTATTTTTTGTAAGACAACATACTGCACGCTTCCAGTAATATTGCATAGAAACTATGATATTAAGGGGGAGAGTTAGAAGTCATAAATGAGTTGCCGGTTTTTTTATTTAAAAAATATTATTGTTTTCTCTCAGACGAATAAAAATGTGTTGGCGAAAACATCAAAACCTATTTTAAAATAGATTCAGGATGCCAGTATCCGAGTACCGTTTGTTAAATATTCTTGATCCCTAATTTATATGTTGTGTATATTATATAGATCACATGACATGTGATTTAGTCGGCAAAGATAATTAGGAGCATAGAAACCTGGAAATCCATATTCCAAAATTTTCGACTTTTCGGTGCTACATTTTGAAAACTGTAATAATTTGACCACAAATATTTAAATTTAGTTGGTCCTCATATAAACCTCTTTGAAATAATGAAATTTANCATATTCCAAAATTTTCGACTTTTCGGTGCTACATTTTGAAAACTGTAATAATTTGACCACAAATATTTAAATTTATTTGGTCCTCATATAAACCTCTTTGAAATAATGAAATTTAAAAAAAATTGTGAAATATGGCCTTAAGTGCGCTTATCAAATGTTTCTTATTTACAGCACCTGAGACCACATAAATGAAAGTGGGTCTGAAAGTGTTACGGCTGCGAAGAGGATGTTTTGAGCAGCCTAACTTCTTCCAACGACACGGGACAGGGCTGTCCAATTAACTCCCCAAGGGCCACATGCAGCCCGCGAGACTTGTCAGACTGACACATGGACAAAATATTTTATCAGCTATAAATTATTTAATACATACTTTTTAACACAACTACCTATCCAACATCAACCTTAACTATCACTATCGTAAAACTTGTAATAAATGTATTTACAATTTCATCTATCTTCACGTAAATAAACTGACTGCGTGTAAATAAGCGAGCTACAAATTGGTAATAAATGAGTGGGGGCCGTCAAGCACTGTAATTATATGTAAGTGGCCCGATGGGGGAAATAGTTTAATATAATCCATTCACGGTTACTTCCAACTTTTCTGAAGCCATACTAAAGATCTACTTTCAGGATACTCCTCCGCCTCTTGCAATTAAAGCTTAACCGAGTCTAAAAATGTACACCAGAGGGACAGCGCACCGAATTCATGTGCACTCAGTGTAATAATATTTTGCATAAGAACTATTTCTTACCAGGCGTTACCAACACATTTTTTTCCCCGATGTTTTTATTCATACTAATTATAAATGAACTATTATAATTTATGGATCAAATGTAATAAAAAGTACGGAATTGTTATGTTAACAAACGTATAAAACGTTTGTGATACATAACATATTTATAAGACAACCAAACACTTCATACGTGGGGTGATTTTTCGAAGGTTTGGTTCAAAAAGTGTGAAGAAACCATGAATATACTATAGACCTGCGGTACGATAGACACTCGTTCATCGTTAACGTGCTGTGTAATTAGGTCATTTCCACCAGCGGTCTGCAAGAAACGCAGTTTAGCGATCCGACCTCTTTGGCGTGGTGCCTACCGTCACAACGGGCCACCGGGAATAGCGCCAGACATCTCACACCTTAACCCTGTCTCATTTATTCGTCCCCATATTCCACCAAGAACCTTTCCGCAAAGCAGGGCACCCAAAACACAGCGTACGAGGAAACCAGTATCCATTCAAGAATTCTTTTCTCTCCCAAGTAGTTAACACCGGCCCTGCTCCGTGAGTCTTAAAACCAACACTTGCGACAACAACTCGAAGGCCTAAAGACAAATAAATTAAACCCTGGTTCCTTAGGGATGTAAGCGAGGCGTTTATTTCGTTCTAAAGGTTCCGTGCTCTAATCTCAGGAAACCATAGTTAGAGCCAGTGACTTTTCGCGTAAAATTCTAAGCACACGGTAGACTTCAATACTATATACACGCCTCAGCTGTTGTTATACCTCCATTGGCTGCTGTTGCCGTGTCCGTCTTTGACCAAGCCACTCATGACTAAGTAACTCCGACACTGAACCTTCGTGATTAGTGCGCAAACGGTTAACACGGGCCAGAACATTTTTTAGCCAATCAAAGAAGCTGGACGAACGTACAGTGCTTTGAACTGTATCTTGTCTCGAAATATTTTCGCGAAATATCACTGCCTCTACCCATAGTTATTAGTTCTTCCGTGTAAAAAAAATGTTCACGTTAGTTAACTCGCGAAGTATTTCCAAGGAAAATTGTAATCTAGGGATATAAAGTGGCTCTACAGTTATAATTAACAATATAATCAATTACATANTATTTCCAAGGAAAATTGTAATCTAGGGATATAAAGTGGCTCTACAGTTATAATTAACAATATAATCAATTACATAAAGCTATATTTGATTGACAAAATAAAAATTATACAACGGTTTTCAGGAAGTTGATTTGTCTGGTGGCTCAGAGAATAAGTTTATGTAGTTCTAGCACAACTTATTGTAAACTCAAAGCCTGCCGGTGCTGTACGTATATCAGTGTACTAATTGAAAATAATAAAGCATTGTTACAAAATGTCAAGGCGTGGCCAGGTTAGTAAATGGTGGAGGTCGTAATTAAATACAAAATTTAATTTATTAATTTATTTTCAACACTATAAAAATCTATACAGCAATGTCTTCAAGTCTTCTCTCCTCTGCAGCATGTTATGTCATGTTGCACTCGATCCTCTGCCCGAAGGCGTGAGTCAACAGCATCTGCAGACAACACAATTAATATTAAATATGTAAATTGTATTTTTATATTTAGTATAAATGCAAATATTATAATATTTAATATCATAATTAAAATCGGTCTACTGGCATGCATGTTTTAAAAATGCATGTATGAAAGAAACTTGCATTAGAAATTTATTGATGTTATGTAGATTAAAGATTGTGTAAGGGGTAAAAGTGTTTTAAAACACTGGCATCTTGGCCAGTGCAGTGCGCGAACCTGTGGCACTGAATTATGCTCGGTCTTGTGGAGAATGCGGGCTTTTGTTCCAGCAGGGGCGCACTGGAGAGAGAGTGGCCATACGGGGTTTCACCTGCCGAGAGGATGGGAGGTGGCCATGAGTGTTTGTCGAGCCCGGACCGAGTGAAGTAGTGTTAGCNGGGGTTTCACCTGCCGAGAGGATGGGAGGTGGCCATGAGTGTTTGTCGAGCCCGGACCGAGTGAAGTAGTGTTAGCAGCTACGGTATTCTCTGTCTCGTGTAACTTGGCAAGATTTTGACAGTCCGACGAAAGTAGCGCCAAATGTTTAATTTTCGTTTATGTATCCTTTCGCCATCAGCTGGTGCGTCAAGTGGAGGCTGTATATTTTAGCAACACGCTGTCAGCTAATCCACTTGCCATTGTACTGTAATGCTAGACAAATCTGAAGATATTTTAGACTAGCATCTGTCTAAAAAAATTAGTAGGTTATAAAAGTGAAAATATAAAACCTTGCAAAAAAAGTAATATTTGCTAACTATTTTTTAATTTGTCCGAGACAGCGAATTTTGGTTAACATTTGCGAGAAGGTATTTGTAGTTATTTTTACACTTTGGACATCATAGCTAATGTAACTGGAAATAAAAGTAATTCGAGAAATTTGATTGACAACGCACTTTTATTCGCCAACAACTAACCAACGACTATTACAAAGCAGTAATTCTGCTATTACTGATNTTGATTGACAACGCACTTTTATTCGCCAACAACTAACCAACGACTATTACAAAGCAGTAATTCTGCTATTACTGATACCAAACAGTTCGAGATGGAAATATGTCAACTGGAATATCATAATAATTACTTAAAAACTATCCACGCGCATCCCACTTTCTTCGTTTTATTAATACAATATAGTAACAACACTGAAACAATGAAAAGGGGTTTGCGGGAGAACAACGTGGCGAGTAATGGACGTAGACGAACGATTGCCGACCCAATAGAAATTACTAGTAATCAAAATCGCTGTACACGAAATATATGTTACTTGCAGAGCTCACGGAAAAATAAAACTATTGGTATCTGTTCGTAAATTCGTTATATATTGCACACAAAAGCTATTCTTTTCTGGCTGGTAATGCTTTGGGAAAGAGCGGACAGATGGCGCGCGTGGCATGGCAGGGCGAGTTGTGAGCCGAGAGCCTTACTCAACAGATTGCAGCACATTAGCCCGCCTCTTGATTCCGTATTTTTATAAGTTGACTTTTCTTCTATTACTGGCTCGAAACAACACGGATTAGAAACGTATTTCATCAAATTATTAGAAAAAATAATTCAATAATACCATGCAATAATTCTGTATGCTTTTGGAATTAATATCAAGCACATATGGAAAGCACGTATGGAGAGTGGAGATGCCAAGTGAAAAAGGTTTTGAAGTTGCGTTTGATTTGGATACGGATCGTTTTATTGTGCATTTCATTTTGAACACCTATACATTACTACTTTATAGCGAAGTTTACTTTATAACTCTAACAATCGCTGTTTTGTGACCACGCAAAATAAACTGTATTAATTAATCTAGGAACTCTTTCTTACCGCGTATTTTCTGCTGGTCTGATGTGCGTCGGCAGTGCACTCAGAATAGCCAACGTGATATTAAATTTTGTTCGTTCGTGCATCAACTGATACAGGATTTTGTAAATGGCACTTTGTTTGTTTCGTATACATCAAGTTGCCATTCACTGACTATCATAGTCTTGCCAAGTCATATGAGACGGACAATAGTTATGTAATGAGACATATACGATGTTGTATTGTGTACTGGCGAGAGCATTAAGTGAGGAATGAGTGCGCGCTCTACTCGTGCGAGTCGTCACTTCGTGTGTCCACCCTTTCCGGCTTCCCTATCCAAAGAACCCCGTCATTTTGGCGGTGGACTTACAAATGTATGGAAAGTGAAATGCTACTGTTTACTTATTTCAAACTATTTCAATCTCTGTTTAAAAATATTTTGGTCGTCTCTAATACTAAATTTTATGCGACCCGATCAATCGAAAGGAATTGTTGTTATAATGGAGAAAATGGCCCTTATTCCAAAGGCTGGTAAAATTTATGATTCATTATTAAACAATGTAAGTAAATTATTTTTTGTAGAGTAAATATCTTATTTTGATTTTTATTTATACACATATATTTACGTTTTGGAGGACTAAGCGATGTATGATATAACTAAGTGCTTGTTACATTGGAATAAATTTTAATCAAAGGAATCAGTGAGTTTTATAGACAAACAACTCAAAACTTTTAAACGCAAATTCGAACGAAAAGCTGTTAAGTACAAGAAATTGATAAGTAAGTGTTTTTTTAAATAACTGAGTATAGTATATATCTTGAATAAGTAAATTCAGTATATTATAAAACTAAAAATATACAGGTATATATATATAANCTGAGTATAGTATATATCCTGAATAAGTAAATTCAGTATATTATAAAACTAAAAATATACAGGTATATATATATATAATTCTACACTTCCTGAAATATTGTGTAGTTTGTAGTAAAGTTTATGTGATTTTTAGCCAGTATGGACCAAAATCAATAATCCCCGGCTAAATTTTGTTAAGTATTAGACACGTGATTTAACTGAAATTTATTAATGCTAGCAAGATGTAAAGCGGATGTGCAAAGTAAAAGATATACACATTCATATACACGCAAATACCGACTCACAAAAGGAAAGTGATTTTGTAATATTTAGCAAAGAAAAAATGTGTACAGTCTAGTGAAACGATTTCAAAAAAAAATTCTTTGTTTTATAAAGTATAAACAGAATCTTCCTGAATCGTAAAAACTCGCAGAAATGTAATATTATAACGTAACAAATAAGATTATTTTCTCTTTATTTAAAATTGTACATGCATAAATTGAGTAATTTCAAGATCGTTAGAAACTAGCTAGCAATTTTATACGAAAAATTGTTCAATATTCTTGCATGCTCTGGACTTAGTCAGATTAATATCTCTTATAATTTTAGGCGTATTCGGTTTGGCCTTTTCAATCATAATATTGCCTCTAAACATATAAATACTGTATTTTGTTAAAGGGCTTTATTTGCTTTCGGTGTAAGT
>NQII01010420.1:3308-18855 GCA_002778355.1 Clitarchus hookeri
GCCCTGGTGGCTTCCGTTGCCTCCGGATGCCGTCTGCACGTGCAGAAAACTTGGGTGGCCCGTCTTTGCAGCTGTGAGGCGCGGGATCCTTTCTTGGACACGTCCGCCACCCTTAATATTTATTGGTGTTGACCGCCTGCGGCTTCGCTAACGCGTGTGTTCTGACGGCCAAAATACATGGACGCGGGGAGCGTCAACTACATGTGACTCGCGTGTAATTCCATTGTTATCAAAGGAACGGCATGCAAATTGTGCTGAGATATTTTTGTCAAGTTGCTATGATGAAACAAGTAGGAATGTACAAATGTCAAAATCGAGGGAATTGGTTGTAGATAGTGACTAAAATCAGCCGCGATCAGAATTAATGAGACCCGAGGTGTATCTCTCAAATGTGTTTCACACACGATCAGCGAACGTGTCATCATTATTGCATAGTATTTCAGAAAATGATATTGGGCATTTTCTTTTTACAGGTAAAACCACTACAGAACGCAGGAAGGTGTACGGAGTAAAAAAAAATTGCTTAATAGCATAGACTTAGAGGACGATTTACAAGCAAGACAACCTTGGGGGAAGGGATAAAACACCAGACAGCTGCCTACCAAGCAAATCCAAAAGAAAAACAAACAAAGTCATGAGTCATACTAAGGACAGAATACCTAAGAACGCCTCTTCAACAAAGCCTTGGTGCCATAAATAAAAATCACATCCTACACACTTACTCGAGTGCTCAGGAAACAAAATATTTTACACATATTAAAACCAATTAATAACACTGCTGGTACTGTTACATCAGTAAAAAATACTCCCCCGGAATTGTAACCTAGCTGTATTATAAAGAATGAATACCATGTTCATGTGGTAAGTTTTACACAGAACAAACTGTCAGAAGAATAATCGCCAGGATTAAAGAAAGCATCGACGACTACAGACTCTAAAATCAACGATCAGCCATAGCAAAACTTTCACTTGAAACAACACATAGTATAGATTCTGACTAATTTTATACTAACATCAGTATTTCAAACTACAGAAATAATAAAACTTATGCCACGAACAAGAAAGATGAATATAAACGGAGTAAAATGAGATCACCTTTCTTCGAAAATTTATTTATTTTTGCTATGTACTTATTCTCATATGTTATAGCTCAACATACAGGCTTATCTTTTCCAAATATTTTCATGAGTATTACTCTTACACCAACACCACACTTACTTGGGTAAAAAGGGAGCTGTTTTACTAACAATTGCTAAAGCTCTCAGGAAAGGCAATATGCTGTTTGAAATGTATTGTTATACGCTTAGGTGTAGCGAGGCCCTTTACTTAAATCACTATTCATAGATTTAATTCAATTAACTTTATGTAAATTAAACTGTTTCATAAAACACACACTCTTGCCAATAATTGAAATTCCCTTTGTCTGCCATGTACATAAAACACACACAAATTCCCATTTAACAGGCATGTCTATTGTTAATTCCACAAGTTAATATTCATTAATTTAAATATTCCTCGGTTTTGAGCGCCAGTCAGTGAGAATGAAACTCCTTTATACCTCAGGGTACTCTAATGGGTTGTAAGTATTCCTAATCCAAAACACAACAATTTGAAAAATAATATTTATTGTAAAAGAGTTCCAAGAAATTCAGTAAAATAAAATGTTAAAAAATCTTTAAAAGTGTGCATTATATGGTACTGAAATTTTTCCAGGACTTGCTTATATCTTCCTATAAAATAGTAATCTTGCATATCTTGGGCCTCTTCTTCACGTGACCTTGACTCATTACTGCATTTAAACCAGTTTTACAACAATATTTATACATTAGTAAAATTCTCACCACAAAATAAAATCATTTTCAGATCAGAAATGTTGAGTCGAACTTGTCTCGTTGAAGCGTAGTCCGAGAAGAAGGAAACTGTGGGCTAGCAACCAACTTGCCAGATTTTGGTGCTAATCCACGTATCCAATCACAGCCAGGATCCGATCTGTAGCTGTCTGAGATGTGGATAACGCGAATACGTCAATGACGTTTGGCTGTCAAAACTACCTGATAGCTGCTGACGTCATCTGTGTTTTGTTTACATGCGCGCGTCCAAGACGTCGCACATGCGCTCATCTCTGGCGCTCGCGCTCCCTTTCAAATACACACTTCAAAACATCACAAGTCATATTTACAATGGTTTTCTTACAAAATAAACACTTTTTATGCCTATCATTTCCATTTTCCAGTTATCTGTTAGTAAATAAACAATGTTTATTTTCACCGCGACGTCTCCATAATCTTAACGTCTGTCATAACGAAACTTTGAAAAACCTCGGCAAAACGTAAAAATAATGTAAACAAAGAATAATTTTCTACAAAAACACATAAATATTTACATTGTCCTTCAAAAAATGAAAAATATACTTAAAACACATAAAGCACAAATTAAATAAACTATCTGAATCATTACAAGTTTTACATTTCATCCTGTGGAACATTTACATTAGTTTTCGGATAAGGTTGCAATGTTTCCTCATGATAAAGGACTTTTATTTCAGGCNATCCTGTGGAACATTTACATTAGTTTTCGGATAAGGTTGCAATGTTTCCTCATGATAAAGGACTTTTATTTCAGGTGGTTCTCTCATGTCTTGATATAATGATAATTACAACAAACAAATTAATATAAATACAAATATACGCATCACCAATTAATATCATAATAATTTTATTAGTAATATATAAGCCAGCTATATATTACCACCACTGCCTTGGTTCAGGAATAAGGAAATTNGCCTTGGTTCAGGAACAAGGAAAGTTCCATTTTGTATATGCTAGAACACATTAGATTCACGGAAAACACCACTGTCACTTTGCCTTCCGTACGCACCTACGTCCACACTAATGAATCGAGATTTTACGTCAACTATTCCTTGGAGAACCACAGAGAAGGGTTTGTAGTTGCAGTTTTTGGAACCAGATTCCTTTGGACATTTGGTTCGCACATGCTTACAACCTGTACAAGCAACACTATTCGGTAAATCCCATAGTTCGTAATATAGACAAGCGCTCTTTCTAAGCAATTCTGTGGTCGAAAAAGGCATTTGTATCCCAACTTAACACTTCCAAATTGTGTCTCACGTAGTATGCACTATCTGGCCAATAGGGCTATTCCTGTAGTTAGAAATCTAAAATAAATCAAATAACAAACAAATAAATACTATACTTATTTGCTACTAAAATAATGATAAATAGTATAATGCAATTACTGTGTTCCTATTTTACTTGTTTCCTGTCACTTATTTCAATGTTATGTATTTATTATACTTTACTATTTTCAAGTGTCTTAGTTGTATTTATTTTGTTTTTATTTTTTTGTTCTTGATTTACAGGTCGCGCTGCGAAAGGAAAATGGGCAAACCTGCGAGATATGTTTTGCAAAGAACATACGAAAAAGATGCAAAAGTCAACTGGCAGCGAAGCCAAAAACATCTCGTCGTGGGAGTTCTACGAGTAACTTCTGTTTCTTCGCGACATGTGTAAACCCAGAGAAATAAAAAGTAATATTAACCCGTCGTCCGAGGAGCATACATCTGAGGATACTGCCTTCAGTGAACCAATAGAACAAGATCAAGTCATGGAGGCTAGTAGTTTTACTGAAGACCCACAAGAAGTTGCTGCTGATGCCACTGTCACACAATATGGCATTGGCAGCAGTTCTTTTTCACCTGCTGCGAAGGTGAAAACGAAAATATCCAAATCAGATAGTATGGCTCAGTTTATTGCACTGCAGAAGAGAAAATTTTAGCAATTGGAGAAAATGAGAAGTGTATCAACATTATCTGAGGACGTTAAAGATGAAAACTGCCACTTATTAATGAGTTTGTTGACATATTTTTGTGCAATCCCCAAACAGCGGAAGCTAGAAGCGAGAACACGAATTCAACAAGTGTTAATGGAAGAGGAAAACACACAAATCCAAATTGATTACTATTCGCCGTCATAAACTAAACTTTCTCGACCGATCAGTATAAATAAATTTTCCAGCAATGAATTGTTTTTATTTTGTAAGAGTTGTTTTCGTATCTATGCTCATAAAACAATATATCCCATGGACATAATTGTTTTCTTTAAATAAGCCTCCTCATGTATTTTCGATTTCAGTTAACAAGATAAGAGAATAAAATAATTTGAACAAACAAAAAAAAGTACATAAACGTTGAACAATGTATAGGCAATTACAATAAAAAGGAAATTAATTTTTCCTTACCATATTCAACTGTGCACTTAAGTAGGTACCTACTGAATTAAAATCATTCAGAATATTAAAAAAATAATTGTATGCCCTATAAAAAGTTTTGAAGAAACATTTGGCTTGGAAAAAGTGAATGTGGTATGGACAAAGTCTGGTCAAAAGTAAAAATTACATAACTCAATGTTATAGAAATCTTTATTTGGGAGATATGCACTTTCTGAAATAGAGTATTTTTGTATGTGCTATCTGATCCCGTTCAAAATGTGAAATAAGGTTTATGGCTTCATCCTGAAGTATAATGAGTGAAACCACCCGAGATCCTCCTTCTCTGCTAAAATATATTTCACCCATGGACTTCTTTCACCCTCAAACAAGAAGTACATCAATGAAGTGTTTACACAAAAAACATTTAGCAGCTGAACGACAACTTCGTCCATCTTACAACGAGAGAAGGTTGAAAACTGAAGCAAACATGAGATGAAAATTCCGGGCCAGTGTAACCATTTCAGTCGGCAGAACAATCGGTTGACTATTCGGCCGTATTCGGCAGAGAGAAAAATTGGTCAAAGTCTGATCCAGTGTAACCGTAGTTTCCGTTCAGGAAGTTCATTGTAGAGAAATTGTCTGACATGCAAGTACCAGTGCGGTGGTGCTCCATCCTGTTGGAAAATGAAATTTTCGGAATGTTCTCGTCATTGTGAAAACAGCCAGATCTCCAACGTATATCCATATACGACATTCCCGTTTTTCCACAAAAAAGAACGGGCCGCACACCTGCTCTCGGGAAACGGCGTAAAACACATTTAGCTTTGGAGAGTCTCTCTCTCACTTGACTATGGTATCTGGCCGCTGTGTTCCCCATATTCGTACGTTGTGGCGGTGCACTTTTCCACTTAAATGGAACGTGGCCTCATCGCTGAACACGAAACGTGAACAAAAGGTTTCATTGTCAAAAATTAATTCACAAAACTCAAGACGTCGCTGTTTATCACCATCACAAAGATATTGTAGCACTTAAATCCTGTATGTTTTGAAAAACAATCGTCACGACAAACCACGCCTGACAGTCATATGGGAGACGGCCAGCTCTCGGCTGCCACGACGAGTGGGATTATGTGGACTCCTTACAAAGCTCTGCCGGATCCGCTCTACGTCTTTTTCAGGCACACGGGGACAACCTGTGGACTTCCCCTTACATAAACAACCGGTGTCTTGAAACTGCTCGTGCCACCGTCGGATGCTTTGCGCATTAGGAGGTGCAGTGCCAGTTCCGGATTATCGCAAGGGTGGACCCGGGGACCGCCGGGGGCCTCGCCTGGAAGGGGACTCCCTACAAACCANCAGTGTGACACGAGGAAAACTTCTTTCCTGCAATTGTTAACAGTAGCTTCTTTCCTCCTTGCCTTGTGGAATGAAAAATAATTGTCGGAAGACAATTATTATGAACAATTTTTTTTTCAAAATTAAGTTTTAATGCTACGAGAATTTAAACCCGTTTACAACTTTTCTAAAATATGTTCATTTACAAGTAAAAGCTACAATACCGTAAAACAACTAAAAACTATAACAGTTTTCACTATTAGAACAATCATTATTATCCTTTACACCTTCTAAAATAAAATTATGCATTTTTTCCAAATTAATAAAATTACCTGCAGTATTAGTAAATAAATAAAATGCCGAAAGTTGGAATCAGATGGAAAATATTAGTGCCGGCTCTAGACGACTGGTATCTAGCCAAGAAGCTGCTGAATGGTGCGCATAATTTTGGTCTTGTCGTACACGTTCGAGCGAGAGACCACCCAGTGTTATGAGAGAAGGCGAAGCTTTGTTTTCCGTGTGTACAAAATTTAGTTACGTAAAAGGGAATACGTGATTTTTATCTCTAGATTTAGCACAAAAATTTAACTAAGCTATGTAGTCAATTCCTTTTTTAATTTATACCATGTTCATCACACTTCTTAAACCTTGTTGATGTGGTAGCAGCAGAAAGCAATCAGGCAAAGAAGTCTTGTAAAAGTATACTCTGCCCTTGACTCTCTGAAATCGTACACTGGCCAGAAAAGGGGTAACTATGACCGGTACGAAAGTTTTGCATTGGCGATAACTGGAAACCGTAGTGCAAGAATTCTGAGGAAAGAACTTACATTATTCGACGATAGCTGAAATCCAGACACTATTCTCAAGAAAGATATAAAGTGAGAGTTCAGACTTACCTTCTAATTTTCAACATTTTTGTTTTGAATCTCAAACATTTACAGAAGCATGTGAAAGAGTTTTAGGGAGATTTGGATTTTTGGAAGATCTAATAGATCTTCACGAGGACCATCTGAGAAATTGTTGTGAAGATTTCGCCTCTGTCTACGAAAAAGATGTTAGCAAGTCAGAGTTAACCAAAGAGTGCCTTCATCTGAATTGCCATCTTGAAAAAAACAAAGACCATTTGGAACGTCTGAATGTTTATGACTTTTCAGATTATGAAAATTATGTTGAAGCAGAAGTTAAAATTAAAGACGTGGAAGATGATTTGGAAGTGGCTGAACAAGTTGAATTTAAGAATCATCTACCATCATCTTCTTGAAAATGGATTGTTGCCAGCATTTCCGAATGTGAAAATCTTTCTGAGAATGTTAATGTCAATTATGGCGTCAATTGCTTCTAAACGATCATTATCTGAACTGGAGATCTTCAAAAGTGTTAAAAGAAGTGATTTCCAACAGAAAGGCTAAAATAATTGAAGAAGTGTTAGTATTGAACGTGATTCATTGAGACCACTGGACTTTTTAATGCCATAATCGAAGAATTGGCCTCAAGAAAATGTAGAAAAAAACTCACGCAACTTTTAATTTTTGATACTATGGACGTACAGTACTTTTGAAAAAGGTTGAGGTAAGTGTTATGTAACAAAAACATTTAAATATTTTAAACAGTATCAATTTTAAATGTTTCCTACTTCAGCGATGATATCAGGGACTTTGCCTACAGAAAAAGTAAAAATAAACTTATTGACTTACTGAAATATATTTTTTAAATACCCAAGACCTACAGTGCAAAACTATTTCTACGCACTATATATTTATATATACGTATGATGTGTCATGACTGAATTACTGAGTGTGTTAATTTCGGGAAGTGATTCCCTACAATATATAAAGCGGAAATATATTTCGGCATTTTTCGATAAAGTAAAAATTGTGGCTGCTATGCGCCACTGATAATTCGAATTAGAAATGCATTTTGTCAAATATTTCCGAAGCCATTAGAGATTAAGAAACATAATTCCGAATAGTGTTACAGGAAAGGGAGATCTTGAACGTGTTGTGAGTGTAGTGGTATTTCACCCCCCCCTCCCCTCGGCATGTACTTGGTGTTCATCTCCATTTTTTGGCCGTTACTTTCGAACACTGTAATGCAATGCCCGTTCACATATGGTATTTTAATCAGAATGCGAAAAGCAACAAAAAATGTTGTTTTGTCAGCACTCACCAAGGCTAACAAATTTCGCGATATCAGCATTTGTATGTTTAAAGGTGTGCGAAAAGTGCCAGGGGAGTATGCAAACTGAAAGCAGTGTAGCTTAAGAACCAGACAGTTTTCCACACGTAGGTACAAGCAAGCATGGAAAATCCCTAGTCNCAATTCCTAGTCCTTTGGCTACACTGCATGTCAGTTTGTATATCCTTAAGGAATTTGTATGCAGGATAAGATTATGCATAATTTTGTATTAAATTATAAATTAAAAAATTTATTTTTATACTTATATACAAGCATATTAAAATTATATTTTCATATGTGATGGTATCTGCACGTTTTCTTCTGGGGCGAACGAGTATGTGAGTTTTCTCAGAATGCTCCCACATTTTTTACATTTCAAATGTATAACTGAAGGCCTTCCGTGGACATATGCCGGGTTCTTTACTGTAAAAAGAATAGCTTTTACATACAAAAAAGGCAGTGGTTCGTCTTTTGAGAGTCCGCAAGTGTTGCCGCCAATACCTCTTGCTGCATCGATGGGTACTGATTCCACAGGCGATTATGATCAGACAGTTAATGCTAAAGGCAAAATGAATGACCATGCGACTTTCGCATGAAATCGATAAACTTCAAAATAAACGGCCATCAGCACTAAATATGGATGACCATACAACACCTGCTACAAAAAAAGAAAATTAGATATAATTTAGACTACAAAACAGGAGGTGAAGATGTCCACGAACACAGTATTAATGAAAATGAAGATGAATTATAGTGTTGATGCTGAAGACGATGGCGATTTGCTCGCTGCTCTGACACACCCCTCCACCGCATTTTCTGCAATGCGAGGCATGAAGAAGGTAGAAGACACGGAGAATACTGGCTACATTTTTACAAAATACCATGATGAAATTGTTTATAGATTAATATATTTGATTGCTTTGCAACAAGGTGGAAATATGTCGCACATTAACCAGATATCTACAATAATTAGTCAACTGAAGGTTAGGAGTTATACCGCATTTTGTGATGAACTGCTTTCTTCTGAGATTGTAATGTGCAAAATAATAACACTATTTTTTATAAGATAATTATTTTCCCCATATTTGGTGTGTCCTATCCTTTACAAAAACAGTCAACCACTACATGGATGGGAAGCTGGTATTTTGTGAGGAGTCGGTCTTGTGAGGGGTCAGTCTGACTAGCACTGCATTTCAACAATCAGCACCGCATGCACCGCACACACCACAATAAGCTCTGAATGCTCTGCAATCAGCACCGCATGCGCTGCAATCAGCACTGCACGCACCTCAATCAGCTCCGCACGCACCCCACTTAGCACCGCATGTACAGCAATTAGCACCGCACACCCCCCACAATCAGCACTGCATGCTCCTGCTACGTACGATATAAAACAAGCAGAAGAAAATAGCGTACAGATTGGTAGGGGCCCATACACATTGCATGCCTCCCGAAAAATCACAGTCCCTTTAGACGAGATTATTTCAAAATATAATTAGTCAAGCGCTCAAAGTCTCTCTCTTTGAGTAAGACAGTGATTTGTGTTCCATTAGCGACTGAATAAAAACGTCTCCAGGTATACAAAGCCTGCCTGCTACATTTTAATCTAAAACTGATAACTTTTTATGTGAATGAGCACGAGGTAGAAATACACTTTTTAATTTAAAAAAAATTTATTCCACGGCATGGTTGTTGGTTAATATTCCAGTGATGAGAAGTTAGTGCTAGCGATCCAGTCACAATTTTCTTCAACTCATCTGGGAGGGTCCTTCCCGGACTAACCATAATATAAATTGTTTATAAATTAAATAAATTTTTTCCCCATGGCAACTTACGATTTTTTTCTTCATGGATTGTTACAAAATTAACGTTGGTGTGAGGAGTTAAACATGCCAAAATGTAATTTTATTGTATGGTGTTATTTTCAAACTGCAACTAGCTAGCGTGCAGCCTGCTGGATGGACAGTGCAGTAGATACGATAGCTGCGAGCAGGCCGTCGCGTCGACTGCCATTGTCGGCTTGTGTTACAAGACACGGGAGCAAAGTCCACTTTACTCTCTGTTGCCAACTTGCGAACAGCGAGTGTCGTACCAACCTATACCTGCCGCTGCACTTCATGAGGCTACATCTCCTCAATAAAAGATTATTCTTTCTACCAGTGGTGACTGCAGACTGCGTTTCTTGTGGATGTCCCGTGACCGTGTAATGGAATTCCGTACTTACCAGTGTGCTCTAGTGGGTACATGTTGGAAAAGAATGAACAGTAGATGTGATATGGTGAAGAAGGCGGCTGGAAGGGAGCCGACTAATGAAAATTGACGAGGGTGGTGGTGGTGGGTGACTTCCCGAAATGTATTTTTTAAATAATTTAATAGTATTTTAAAAATTTTTATAGTTTAGTTTTTAGATTTTTAAAAATTTTTTGCGATTATTTTATGTTCAAGGTCATCCCAGGTCATAAGCATGGGGTCAAGGTCACCTAGATCCAATATGGTGGTTGGGTGACATCACAACATGACAGTGGGCCGACCGGAATGACAGAGCATGATGTCTGTGTTTCCCATGCATGCACATATGGAGACACTGCACGGTTACTAGATACCGTGCAGGAGCGAACTTGAGAAAACGGCATGGAAGATCGTATGATAACTGAGGTAACTTGACACCATGCAGGTGCGGACCTGTGTAAGTGCTGACACAGCTATTCCCATGCATGTACACATGCTAACTCAGGTTACTTGACACCATGCAGGTGCGGACCTGTGAAAGTGCTGACACAGCTATTCCGTTACTTGACACCATGCAGGCGCGGACCTGTAAAAGTCCAATTATTTTTACTTTGTCCATGGCCTGCTATCAGCCTCAAAGGCATTTCAATGCATCTTAGACTGTTTTATTTTTCTTAAATATTTTTTTAAGGAATTTTTTGAATTTTTGAAATTTTTTTGGATTTAAGGTTATTCAAGGTTAAGGGGTTAAAGTCAAGGTGAAGGTAACCAAAATCCAATATGGCGGTTGGAGTCATCACTATTTTCCCCTCGATTTTTATAATAATTTTTTTGATTCCTTGCGATATTTTATGATTTGGTTTTCCATGGTGAGGTGTAGGGGGTGTAATTTATGGAGAGTGGAGGTGAGTGTGAGGTTAACATAAAATTTTCCGACAATTTTATTTTTTTTCTTCGATTTTAGAAATATTTTTTCAATTTATTAATTGTTTTTTAATTTTTAAATTTATTTTTGGGTTTCCAGGTTAAAGGCTACTGGGGTCAAGGTTACGGGCTAAGGTCCCCAAGATCAAATATGGCGGTCGGGTGATTTCATAATATTATGTGCAGTCGGCGCCTGGCACCTACTTTGCTATTCCGTTACGCTCCATTAAAAATATGTTATGCCCGAATCGGATGTTCGATCCCAACCGTTTTCAAAGAAATAATTATGGGTTCTAATTTTAGTTATTATTTTAACATAACATTCTTTGAAATATTTTTAACACAACAATTTTAAGAATGTGAATAAAATCAGAATTATGGTTTTAGTAAACTTATGCAGATGGATCAGCCAGGTTAAACAATTATAATTATGTTCGTAAACTTTTTCTGCAATGTTTAATAAATAGACAAGATGATATGCTAAATGCAATCCTTATAGTAGCTAACACACACACAGATCCTATCTGAGGGATAACTGTAAACATTGCAAAGAAAAAGCCGTATTGTCCCAACAACAGCTGTCGTTTTGTAACGAACTACAATACGTTATATTAATACTTAGTTAATAAATGAGCCAAATAAATTATTATCTTATGATTCATGTTTTAATATATATTATTTTATATAACTTTAAAAAAATTGGAGTGGTCAGGATTTAAACGCAAAAGACTAAGGGTCGCAATACGAAAATCGTGAAGTAAGTCTCGACCAACTATGCTGTCACGACCCAGTGCTAAAGCAAGCAGTTGTTTTATACTTATTCTAGAAACTTCTGAAATGTTTAGTGTATCATATAAGTTAGTGTTTTTATTAATTTCTATTCATAGAACAATCGAACTGCCTTCCCTTCTTAGTTCCTTGATAAATACTGTACGTGTATTTCGGTGAGTAACGTTTGGATTTGCCATGGTGGTTGTTTGTGTGTCAGGAGAATAGCAGAACGTTCTACAGTATTGAGGTTTTCTACTCGTATATTTTTTTGTTTTTAATCATAAATATATCAAAAAATATGCACTTGTTAATGTAAAATTTCCATTATGACTCTATTTGTGGCTGTAACTCTTTTCAGTGATCTCTACACGTCTCATAAACATTGTAAAGAATAATTGGCCGGTTAACTGTGATAAACGTTGTTTAGCCGTAACGATCGGTATCAGAAAATGTAACGAAAATTTTCTATTCGCCCTTTTCCACTGGTGTTAAAGAATCGCATCCTTGATACGCAACTATCGTTACATCCAACGGAGTTCGTTATCAGAGTTCTACCAAAATTATTAGTTTCGATGGTAACGAGTTTCAGAATGCACCTGCAGGGCGGAACGCTAGAGTTTAAATCCAAATGAGACGATAACAGAAATGCTATTAATAAGATCATTCCCAATTAATTATGATTACTAAATATTGCTCACTTAATTGGCCGCCATCGTTGGAAGGGCCAAGATAAGGAAAGTAACATTAAATGAGTGAACCAGTCGATTGTCAGGAACTCACCCGGTTGTGCACCAGGATCCGCCACCCAGGATGAAGTACGGGGAGCTCGGCAGTGGCCCTAAAGTCACTAACCGTAAAGTCATTAGCCCAAAAGACCTAAAGTCAGTAGTCCTATAGTCAATATCCCTAAAGCCACTTTCCCTAAAGTCACTAGCCATAAAGTCACCAGTCCTAAAGTCACTAGCCCTTAAGTAATTTTCCCTAAAGTAACTAGTCCTATATTAATTTGCCCTAATGTCACTAGCCCTAATGTCATTACCCAAAAGTCACTAGCCCTAAAGTCACTAGCTCTAAAGTGACTCGCCCTAAAGTCATTATCACTAAAACTGAATTCAGAAACGAACTGGCAGTAGCCCTAAAGTCACTAGCCCTAAATGGCGAAAAATTCTTCAAATCCCTTTTATGTTTATGAATCGAACGCAGAAGATTAATATAAGCGCTCATATATGGCTCCAGTGCTGTCTCTAAAGCTAGGGACTATCCTCATGGTAATTCCAAAAACATTTGCTCCCTTCAAAACCATTCGTTTTAGTATTGATGCTATTTGTGTCTAGGGGCATCTGTTATTATATATTGAAAAAACACTAATAAATGGGGTAGTAAATATTAAACATTATGATTACAACATTATTTATTAAAAAATATACCCCTGATTTAATAGACCTTGAATTTTGTGTACATGAAAATGTTTTCATGTTATTTACACTGACGCACATGATATATATTAAAAAAAGTAGCAATTAATCTGAAATAACTTATAATTAACACACGTAATCCATGTATTTGCATTCAAATTTACCTAAAGCTTGTTTCACAATCGAAAGCATAACCGAAACCATAGAACATAGGTAGTGAGAACAAGTATTGAGCGCTATGTTTCCGAACATACTGATTTACAAGTATGTAACAGGTCGTGTGCATGACAGTTCCTGAAATATCATTTCATTTCTTATGCAAGCGCATGGGGCAGAAGCCAACCAGAACAGAGTAGCCTATAACATTTTCGACGAAGTTATTTATTTAAAATGGAGGGAAAGTTATGCTACAGAAACGAAGAAATCTACATACAAATTTAGAGGAAAGAATAGGTGACAGTGTACAGGCAGAAATGTTTAGAGGTTATCCACGTATTTACGATCTGTGAGAGCTGTGAAAGAGATTCTTGTTTGGCATTGTTACGTTTTCAAATTTCTGGTGGTTGTAGCAAAGCTACTTAAAAAAAGTGTATTTATGAATAGCATTATATATTAATAAATAGCATCATTTTATTTTGTTTTCTAATATGATCATGGCAATGCTTTTAGCGAAAACTTTACAACTGTAAATTGCAAGTGCGAGTATAAACATATATGCCACTGAATAAGAGGGTGTGCGAAGACCCTTGATTATTATAAGCAATAAATATTTTATAAATAAAACTAAATTTAACAAGATAATTTTTCTTTAAAATGAAACATGCCATAATTTTACTATCCTCGATATATTTAATTGACACTGCAGAAAAGCTAGTCCAAAAATAAGTATTTAATTTTTAGGTATTTGAATCATCAAACAATAACCACTTTACATGGTATAGGCTATAAGAATGACGATCTACCACCCCCAAGGAGGCAGGATTCCATTCCCGGAAGAATAACTGTAGATTTATGCATGTTAAAATCTTGGCGGATGTTGATGATGGCCAGTGAGTTTTCTCAGAGTACTCCGGTTCCCCAACTAATGAATACACCTGCTACTTCAGTTGCATCACACTTTGCTCAAGACCTTAACTATTCAGTGAAGCGCAACTTTTCAAACAATATTCATCAGCACTAAATATTAAAACCTCTTCCCCTGGTTTACCTGAGTATACTCCGGCACTACTACATGAAATATTACAGCTGACAGGAGTTATCTCGGGCGGTAGTATTTTTCCGTTTCAGAGTGGACACCATTAGTTGCGACGTGACGTCACGCGGTGGTTCCAAACCACTCTTTACATTGAATAGCCTTGCGAGTGCCATATGAAGTCGGTGGTTGTTCTCAATTTTCCCCATATTTCTGTTATTCTTGCGTTTCTGAAATGTGAATTTGGCAGCTAAACAAGTCTTAAAAGGGCTATTTTTAGTTGATTTATTCGGCGACGAAAGAAAACTAATATTAATGAGTAAAAATGCGTACGATCCGAGCCATGCGAGTCCAGAGGCGCACATTCCCTCAAGTAATAGTGTTTAGTGTACTTGCATATACCGTGGATGCATACGTGAAAGATAAATATTACACAAATTCAGTGCGTATAGTGATATGTTATCCGCGTAAGTTCATAAATGAACTATTGCAGTGTGTTTAATTTTTACAAATACGGTTGCGATAACTAACCTGCCATGCATTTAAGAACTAGCCTGTAAGTTGCTGACTCGTTAGAAGTACATGGGCTTTTATAAAACTGCTGATAAGTATTTTTCTAATTGCCGATTTGCTATTTCAGTGTAGGAGATAACGGAATTCATATATTATATTCATATACCGGATGTTCACACATCCTAATCCCAAACTTTGCAAAATTTGGCCTGTAGTAACATATTTACGCGAAATGTTCCAAACTAGGTTTATCCCTGAAAGAGACATTTCAGTTGATGAAAGCCGTACAAAGGGAGGCATGGGTGGATTCAGTACATAGGACTAAAAAGTGCTCGGTTTGGGGAAAGAACATTAATGCTTTGTGAAGCGCAGTGTGGCTATATTTGGTGATTTATTCTCTACATTCCTAAAGGTACCATATTTGATGTGGAGTACGAAGAGATACATATCTCATCACAAGTGGTAATGACACTTACGAAACCACTATTGAACAAGGGATACTGCCTGACAACCGACCATTGTTATACCTCCCAACAATTAGCTGATTTATTGGTGGCCAATCAGACAAACACTTGTGGGGAAGTGAGAGTCTCCAGAAAAGAAATGTCAGTACGACTGAAAGACAAAAAACTGAAGAAAAAAAAAAAGGTGACACTATTGCCTTCAGAAGAGGAAAAGTAACTGCAATGAAATGGGTCTACAAAAGAGAAATTTCGCTTCTCTCAACTGTTCACAGCTGTGAAATGAAGACAGTGAATACCAAACG
>NQII01010420.1:20329-33727 GCA_002778355.1 Clitarchus hookeri
TGTGACAACCTATATATATATATATATATATATAAGATCTCCTACATATATATACAGAATGCCATATATATGTAGAGGATATCTTATATATATGACATATATATGACACTTATATAAATGACAGGATGGTATATATATAACTTTATCCCTCTTCTCTTATTTTTTTATTTCTTTCATTTTTAAAAATTTTTATAACCAGTAATACGGATTTTAGTTTAATGAAAATTAATTGACACCCAATTTATTGTACATTTACCATAACATGCCAAATGTAGAAATGGGTAAGGAAAAGCCATAAACCTCGAATTAAATACGGAATTATGTTATATGCTCTTCACGGTAAAGTGAGCACTTTTGACGCCGTAGTTGCGTTTTCCATTCGGCCATTTATTATCCTTTAACCACATTTAAAAATAAATATTGCCCTGTAAGCAATAAACACAGTGTGTATATTCCACCGCACTCGGAAGTTAAAGTTCAAGGCTAAAATAAAATGTATTTATTTACTGTTATTTCAAAGGAGAGGGCTTTCAAATGTCTTTACTTTACCGTGAATAGCCTATAGTAAAAATGTTCAAAAATTTATTATTTTACATGCTTTTATTACTGGGTGGCTCACGGGAAACGAGCGGTTTTTTTAAAAGAAAGCGTAACTCCAATATTTGTGAGTTTGAGAAGAATATATTTCCATAGGAATAAACGTCATGACAGGCCGTTTTGTTAACTTCAAGTGCGGAAAATTACATCACCAAAATTATGCCCGTTTTCACGAACAGAGTTTTAAGCCGTTCCCGAAAGTTCGCTTGCATTATTCCCAATGTTTCTTCATTGATTTCTTCAATTCGGTTACGTATGGCGGCCTTCAACTGCTCCAGTGTACATGGCTTTTCTTTACAAACAGGTGATTTTAGGTAGCTCCAAAGATAAAGATCACACATCGCAAGGTAAGGCGACCGAGGAGACCAAGGAAGGTCGCCAAATATTGAAATGACTCGATTAGGGAACGCACGTTGAACAAGAGCCATTGAAGTTCCGGCATGTGTGGGCAGTGGCTCCGTCCTGCTCAAACTACACATTCCTTGTGCTAATGTCTCACAACTTTTCAAAAACGTATCGTAGGTAAACACGCGGCGCTCTCTAGGCCACAGCGGCATGATGGAAACTACACGACAGGGTCTGTGGCGTTAAATGCCCCCGTCGCAATGCCCCTCTTTTAGAAGTCGTGTACTACCAGTTACAAAAATGTCCGTTTCCCGTTTTAACCATATCGTACTTATTTTTTCTTTTACAATTTTATTTTCTGGAAAACAATTTTACTATTAGTAACTAAAAATTGATCTATTAAATTTAATACAAAAATACATTCATTTGTAAATTATTATAATTTTTAATTTTGTGTCCTGATTGTTTAATCATTTTAGGAAATGGTTTCGGCTGGGGTTATATTTTAAATATGTCATAAACACATCTTATTATGTTAAATATTTCCAATTTTTTATTAGGATCATAATTTCGATAAACAATATTTATTCTTATTGGATTATTCTTCATTAGGAACATTATTTTCAACGTCTTCGTTTTTATTTTCTTTCCAAATTTGTTTAATGTTTGAGTAACTCATAGGTTTATCCTTTAACATCAACGCAATTACTATACAACTGATATTCATTATCACTAGTGTATCAAATTATACCAATAGTGGGAAAACAATTTTCCTTTATTATTCAATAATTTTTTGACAACGAAAATAATAATATTTTTAATTCTCAATTGTTTACATGATTAAAATATTTATATATTCTTCAGACTCAGAACTATAATCATAAAATATATTTATTTAATGAATTTTCTTTTCGCGATGGGGATGCTATATTTTGTACTGTAACAAGAACTAAAAATGTTATTAAATTTGTATTATTTATATATACTTTACGATTTTTAAAATTTTATTGTTATTTATTGATTAAGAATAAGAGTGTTTTTATACTTTCATATCAAACCACATTATGTATTTATTTTATTTTTTTACATTTTTATCAGCGATTTGCATTACTCCATGATACTGACTAGTCGAGGCCATAATTTCATTAATATTGTTATTAATTACAACCCAATAAACGGGTCCTACTTTTATGTTAAATAATGTTGAGAAAGACTTCCGCAGTTATAGAAATTTGCTGAAGTTCTGCCAGTCTCGTAAGAATGGTGAATTACAGTAAAACCATTATAATCACTTTGTTAACAATTGGGTTGCTTTATTTTATTCAAATTTTATTTTGCCTGAAATACAGTTCGTCACTATCAGCATAAATTTTCTGCTCTTTTTTCATAGTCAGTTTCGTACAATTATTTTGGTTAATCTTACCTTCAGCCATTCTCAAGGTCTTTTCTTTGATGATATATGCTAGTATTTGCATTCCTTTTTGATGCTGGTTATTTATGATTTCCTACCTTGCAACCTGCGAAAAATCTCCAAAGGTAAAGAGAATATTGGCTTAGTAACAAACCCTTACTCGATTTGTGCCTTGTATCTGTTAGTGGATATGTTTAGTTTAGTGTTTCAATATACCTAGCAATTCAAACTGTACTGAGGATGAAATATGGTCCTGTGGTTTAAAGTTCTGATATATGAGCATTCTCTATCAAACTATTCAATCACTTAAAGTGAAATGTTAAGAAATTTAAATTAAAAATTAATGAAACGAATTTAACAAGTGAATATAAATATAGTATGTGGCAACCAACACGAATCTATAATTGTTTTGCGTGTAAATATTTCGGTTCTAGGCATTTTCGGCATTTATTTTAAATGTCCAAGCACTACCGTTAATTGGGCATTATATTGCTGAAACAGATATCAAGTTAATAGGAAGCATGTGGTGAGAACTCCGCTCTACCGTCCATTCAGTGTAATTTCATAAAATTAACCCATTTCTCTTCTTCCCGTTTTTAGCTTAAACAAATCACTTAAAACAACCGTTAGGAGGTGGCACAAATACAAAAGGGTGTTTAAATAAAAACAAGTATAAGTTTTAGGAAGTAAAAAAAAACGAGATTTCAAAATTATCCTATTTAGCGCCAAATTAATAAATAAACATTTTGTGTCACCTCTGGAAATGATTAACAGATTCCTGTCAAATTTGGCAAAGAAGTATTACTATGACATGTAAAATAAAGTAATGGTTCAACACTTATTTTCAAAATGGTGGTCATATAAACAATTTAGCTTAGAGTGCGATATCCGCGAATACATGTGCCCTATTTAAACTTAGCTTTGCATGCTAGAAGTATTTATCACAACCCTCAACTGTGTCTACACGGAGCCTCTTTCTTCTACCTTTTTGTAAGATAACACCACATTAATGCCAAAGTTTGTTTACCATATATTTTGTATTAATCAACCGATTCTCGCCGTATTTTGCTTATTAGCAGCTCTACGACAGGGCATGTCAGGCACTTATTTTGAAAATGGTATTCATATAAATAATTCAGATTTGTATTTCACTTATTAAATAATTTAACAACTTTCAACAAAACATTCTTTGTTTATAATATTTATTTATCGTACGTGCTCATACAGAAAGTTTTTTAAGACTTTTCTTACGACAGCGCCACAAAAAAAAAACACAGATTTTAAGCCATATCTTCGGAACCAATCTGCCTCTATAACCCAAATTTAGCACATATGGTAGGCCATTTAAACTTACATGATGGCTCAGACACTTATTTTCAAAACGAAGATTTCAGTTTCTCTTGCCTATCTACCAAAACGTTAGACATTACAATCGAAGTAGATGCTCCGAAGCCTACTTCTATACTGTAGTTTACACCCACTGGCGGTACGAGTGATTCTTGTGGAAAACAGACGAATTTCAAAATAAAATACTGTCGGTCCTAAATTATGATGATGAACTTGCGACCTCTACAAAGAAAAGTAAACCTGATATTGAGGACGAAATATGAGGTGGAAATGATCGCGAAGACAGCATTGCTGACAATGTCCATGACGACAATGTCGATGATGTATCTGATGTGAAGGATGATGTCCTGATGTTCCTACACATTTCTCCAACGAGTTTCCTGCGACAAGTGGTGTGAAGAAGGCAGAAGTCGTCAAGAACGCACGTTACATATTTCCCGAAGACCCGAATGAACTTGTTTATTGACTCATATATATGATTGACCTGCAAAAACGCGGAGATTTCTCACATATTGTTGAAATATCTTCAATCGTCGATGAACTGAAGGGTCGGGGTTATAGAAGACGACACTGTTGGCTTCTATCCATAATCTGCAAACATCTGAGAAATGTAAAGATTGAATGTGCAAAATATTTCGACAGATAGGATGTATATTGTATGTAAATATATTAATGTGTACATAATAATGAGTGTTTAATTTCTAATACAGTCATTTCTGCTTATCTGAAACACTTATTTTTTCTGTGGTGTATATAATCGATGCGAGGTGCATGTTATACATAACATTTATGTGAACTTGTGCTGGAGGAGGGCTATGGTAGGATCTAAAGTATTACGCCATAGTTGGGTTATTTAAAATCGGCTGAATTATATATGGCAAACGAATGAAATGAGGAATGATTTTGAGGAATATTTTTGAGGAATTTTTCGCAACCCAAGTAGCAAAAGTCAGTTGGCCCACTTGTGCAAATCTGCTTACACACGAGCGGCCCACATCCGGTTTCCATAATCAGTAATGGAATGCACCCGCAGATGCTTGTGCCCCACAGGATGCCTCTTGCAGTTGTCACATCTGGGCCACTGTTTTGATAACGTCCTTGTAGCAAAACACAATCTGCCCACAAGTGGTCCTTTTCTGCGTAACCAACTATACCGCAAACATATCAGCATCATCAGTGGGCCATGTGTGGCAGCAGTAGCCCATTGGCTTTATACTTCTGGCCTGCCGTAATTAAACCACATGTCGTCAGCCAACTGTTGGCAAGTCACTCGTGGCCCACATAGAAGCAGATTGCCATGCATTTTCAAAGCCAAAAAATAATTATGTTTCGCCGAAATAAAATTGACTTATTTACCATATTCATCACTATTTCACAATTGGTAAATTTCTTTGGAAGAATCTGGAATCGAACTCACAAACTTTTCGTTCTCAGTCTAGAATGCTATCAACTACTCTATGATGTATTTATGTAGAATTATTTAAGTAAATCTAAATATTTTATACACATAAAAAAGTTTCATTATTAGCTTAGCAATAAATACAATTAATGTTAATATCACAAGTCGGTACTCGGATTTCTGTGTTTTTTTAAATACGAGTATATAAGTTTCGGGCTACTTTCAGGTGGAATTTAAAATGCAAAATAACGAATGTTTTTAGGTGATATCTTTTATAGGTTTCCAGTACAAAAACCTATTTTTTCTATGTTTAACAATGTCACATGATAACTTTACTTCATATATGTATGAAATAAAAAAATCGAGTGAATTCACATATGCTATTTGCTACTACACTTCAGCATATAGTCTACATGCCATAAATGGCACTTGAGCTTGCGGATAATGTTTCTTTAGTATAAAGGAACAGTTGGCATACCACAAAAGGGCCGTGGATATGCTACTAATATGTCCTCAGAAGTAAATAACAGTTGGCTTGTCATCCGTGACCCATTAGCATGCTAGTTGGCATGTCATCCGTGACCCATTAACAGGCTACCAATACATACGCAGCAGTAAGTAACAGTTGGCATGTCATATGTGACCCATTAGCATACTACTAATACATACACAGGAGTAAGCAACAGTTGGCATTCCGTGAGTGGCCCACAAGTCTGCTGCTTGTATGTCCCCAAACTCTAAATTTTGTTTTGTACTTTTACAAGAAAAATCCTTGGAAACCCAGTTGCCAAGAAAATCCTTTGTTAAACTACAAACAGTTTTCTTGTAAAATCTGCCAAACATATATTTGTAATAATACAAATGTTAGGTAGCTTTGTATTACAACTTACATTATTGAAAAGTGTAAAAAAATTATTTTTTGTTATAGAAAACCAATATGATAAATTAATAACAGAGAATAAATAAAAATTTTTTTTTCAAAAAATAATTTACATATAGAAATATTAACGCCACACTCCTTGTATTATTAGCCTGCACCTTAAACCACAAGACCATCCTGTCCTACAAACTGCGCACTTATATTTATAGTAAATATACCTGCAAGTACCTACAAAATATTAAGGACTTTATTTGGTTAAGATGAATACATTAATTTTATTTTAAGAGTTTTGTGCAACTAAGAAACATTCCGCCCATAGTTCTTGCACAAACGGCTATATATGGTTTTATATTGTTGAGTGTCCGCCATTTTGCTGAATCTCGTGGACAAAGGTCAGTCAGTATACACAGTACAAACATTTCTTGAGGTCTATTACAAACACGGTCTTTGTAGTTACAAACGAGTAGTTTTATAAAATAAATATTTATACTGCCACAAGCATTTGTAAAATTACAAACAATTTCTGATTAAAAATTGCAAACTTTATTTAAAGTTTTACAGTGCAAGAGTAAACAACATCTGGCATGCCGTAAGTGGCTCATTAGCATGCTACTAATACATCCGCAGCAGTAAGTAACAGTTGGTATACCATGAGTAGCCCACATGTTTGCTGCTTGTATGTCCCCAGCAGTAAATAACAGTTTTCATGCCGTAAATGGCCCATAAATGTTCTACTAATATTTTACCAGCTGCGAGTAACAGTTAACATTTCGTTTATCATCTGCTTGTGAGGTGTCTGTTGAAATCTAACAATCATCGTGAGAGCATCGGTCCACATAACGATTATTTAAAAAAATAGGCACTGTCACATTTGTTTATATTACCTGATTGTCAACCATATAAGAAATGCTGACCGTCATAAATGTGAATATTTGCCATCCGCTCGCAACAGCTGGTCAACTGTTAACTGCTTCTTGTTTGCTACTTGGGAACCTGTTGATTGGCCTAGTCATGTGGCATTGCCCTCTGGTTTAAATGTTTTGTGAAGATTAGCGAAGTTTTGAGAAGAATTTGCGAAGTTTTTCTGCGATGAGTTTAGGTACGAGATTCTTATTAGGAAACATTTTTTGAGATAGTCCGTCATCGTCTGTTTGTATAGGTGTGTGGTATGTTCAGTTGGACTTTTACAGGAGCTGGTCTCTCCAGGTGCCAGTCTTGCGCTCAATCAGTCTCGCAAGAGCCAATCTTGTGCTTAGTAAGACTCGCCAAGAGTCTTGGGTGGAGTCAGACTAGAGTGAAGTTAGTCTTGGATGGAGTCAGTCATGGGTGCAGATAGTCTAGGGTAGAATCAGCCCTAGGTGGAGTCAGTCTTGGGTGGAGTCACATTTCGAATGGTGCCATTCTTGGGTGGTGTCAGTATTGGGTGGTGTCAGTATTGGGTAGTGTCAGTATTGGCTGGTGTCNGGGGTGGAGTCAGTCGTTGACTAGTATTGTCGTTCGTTACGAGCAGCCAGTAATGGTGAGTCGTACAGTCTGCAATTTCTTTCTCGATTTTTAGAGTTCAAGGTCATTGGTGTCAATGTCAAGCTCGACAACAACCAACAAAGGTTAATGGAGTCATAAATATAATTATTCTCTCGTTTTTAAGATTATTCGAATTTTGTGATTTTTCTCGATTTTTATTATACTGGGGCTGGGTAGGTAAGGGTAGGGGTGTTGTTCAGGGTGTTTGTGTCGAGCAAGGAGAAGGGTGGGTTAATCTTATATATTCCTCGATTTTTATGGTTTTTTTTCCTTCGATTTTTGCGATTTTGTAGAATTCTTATGATTGGTTGTGTAGGTGCTGGTGAGGGGTATTTTTTAGGGCGATCAGGAGGAGGGCGAGGTAAAGTTATATGCTCCTCGACTTGTAACATTTTTGCTGATTTTTTTTTTTTTGCTTTTTTTAGAACTTTTCTTCGTATATTTGGGGATTTTTGGGATTAATGTAATTCAAGGTCATAGACGAGAAGTAAATTTGAAGGTAATGTCGATCCAATATGGCGGTAGGGTGATTTCACAACATTATTGTTGGTCGGCTTCTGGTTTCTATTTCCCCTTCCGCCAATTTTTTTTTTTTTGGAACTTTTGATTGGCGCCTGGCTCTTATCCCCCAGACTCTTATGCTAGGCTCCCAATAGTCATTCTACTTTTGCGCTTAATGCCAGCAGGGGTGGACACGCTTGTTGGTTATGGTACAGCTTCACTCGCCCGCCAAAACACCAACACACAGTTTCTGCACAAAATTAGTGACACACGCAGCTTGGTTCAGCGCTCATGTGCTGCAGACGAACATGGCACAACATGTCCACGATTAATTAAGCACTTTGGAAAACAACTGTTTAATATTTTTTTCCTGACCTTAACGAGATATATTTTAACGGCCACACTAACTGGCATGTGCCCAGTAAAATTGGAAACGATGAAGGGAAAGTACTTCCATGCTATAATGCTAAATTAGTAGTGTTTGAAAAAAAAAAAATTAATACTGAAATAATTTATAATGTTTCTGTTTTATAATGAACTAGCGAACCGGCCCGGCTTCGCCCAGGTATAATTGAGTTTTACAGTGATACACTAATAAATCAATTGGGGAAAAGACAATTCAATTATGTGAAAACAGAATTATAAAATTATACTATGTTGGCCTAGGTTTTAATTGATTATGGCAATCCAAAAGGAAGGAAATATTTTTTACCCGATAGCCAAGAATTAGGGTATTGTTTTTGGAGTGTATCTGTGCCACTATCGCGTAGTTATCACATTTCTGCTTTCCAGCATAGATGTATGAAAATTTAAACGTGAGTTTCATTAAGTTGTAGCTTTAGAAATAAGTGTACCTAGGTACTATTTTTTGCACTCGGCTGAAGGATCTTAATCGATCACCAAAGTTTAGCAACGTTCCTAGCGGCGCACATTTGGATGTGCGACCGTTTAGTGGCATAACATCTGAGCGCTTCCGGGCTTCGGAGGGCACGTTAAATATTCGGTCCCGGTTGTTATCGATTGATAGCAGTCGTTAAGCCATTTCAGTGGTCCTTGGGCGTCCTGATAAACTCTGACACCAGAGGAAAAAATATTTCCTTCACGTTCCCAGCCGTTGCAGGATTACGCTTTGTTGTTATTCCACAGGAACCGTACAATTTTTCGGGATAAAAAGTATCCTATGTCCTATTGTATGACCTAAAGTACCTACATACCAAATTTCATCAAAATCCCTTCAGCCGTTATGTAGCTGAGTTGTAAAAAACAAACACATACACACACACACTGACTTCCGCTTTATAATATTAGTAAGGTGTGGGTGTAGAAATTAAAACATTTCATTTATTAATTTATTAACTTTTTAATAACTTCACAGATCCACTTTTTCGATTCATGAACAAAGTGATCTGAACCATGACAACACTAGAATTTATTGTCTTTTAAACTTCCAAAACCTTAATATATATTGACATGCTCGCTGCTCTTCATCGCTCCTGCTCGCGAGAGCGAAGGAATAACTGAATGCCAGGCGAGCTTTAATCCGAGAAGCGCTTTTCTTATTACAAAGACATCCCGTAGCGTATACCTCCGCGTGCCTCCACGATAAACTAATCGCATCTCGCGCGCTCCTGACCCTCAGCAGATTGAATTTTTGCAGTTTTCTGAACAAATATTCTGGTTCAATGTCCTAGTTTCTTTCAGCGTGATTCGGGATGCGGGGAGCCTTCCAGATCAGATAAAGCGAGACTATTTAAGCTGCACGGGCCTCCAAGCCTACAGTTTTTGAGAGTTTCGAGGATTGCGTGACCTCAAGTGACAGGTCTGCGAAGACAGCGAAACGACGAGCCAGCAGAGCTTCAAGTGGCTACGAAAGGGACCAGCGAGTGTGAAGTTTGCGGACTGCGAGCATCAGTGCAGTGAAGAATGAGACTGCCNTGTGACCTCAAGCGACAGGTGTGCGAAGACAGCGAAACGACGAGCCAGCAGAGCTTCAAGTGGCTACGAAAGGGACCAGCGAGTGTGAAGTTTGCGGACTGCGAGCATCAGTGCAGTGAAGAATGAGACTGCCAGGCAGGACTACTGAACTGGATGTATGAGTGTAAGACATTTGCAATTATGGCAATAGGCCAACTGAACACGCGTAAATAATGAGTAGGAATTATGTGTCTACAACCAATATAGAGACATTAGGAAGGACTTTAGTTAGAATTGTGATATTAGACTCACTGAGAATAACAAGAATAATAGTAGATGTAGATAGTTTAATTTTGTAAATAATTGCTCTGTGATTAGGATAGAATCAAATTTAGTTCTTTTATTTTTAATGAGACCTCCATCCCTCACGAACTCGAATACTCCAATCCGGCGTCTTGTAATACTGGTGTCAGTAATGGAATGGAAGCATTTAATTGTAAATTAAGTTAAGCAATAGGGTAGGGTGATACTAAAATAAATAAATAAATAATAATAACTCTAGGACGAGATAATTAGACTGCTTTGTACAACCATTGCAGTAAATGTTAACTAGAAAAATGTCTGCAGAACCAGAAGTACTGCAACCATTAGGAAGTGTAACTGAAACTGTAAATAGCCAAATTAGTTCTGTAATAGAAAGTCAAAATGAAATTGTAAATATTGTAAACGAGAATGTTGATATCCAGTTAATTAATGTAAGTGATATAGTAGATAGGAAAATAGAAGGTATTAGGTGGTTAGTGAATACGAGAATTGAATGCGTAGAAAAGAAAATTGACAGTGTAAGTGAAAAAGTGTATAGTATAAACGAAAGAAAAGACAGTATTGAAGTTGANAAGACAGTGTCGAAGTTGAACTGAAACAGGTATTAGGTGCACTGAAGAAAGAATTGCGGGAATTTCTTCAGCAGCGCAGTTCCATTTCCACCATATATGCAGCCGAGATAAGTGGGGGAAACAGTGCAAGTCGTAACCAACGCATCAACCTCAGAGGTTAGCCAGCATCTCTACGGCATTGGTGTCACACATCCAGAAGTGGCGAAGGGGGTCTCAATTAAGTTCGCTTCTTACGACGGCCAGATTTCTTGACGGGAGTACCAATACCAGTTGGAAATAGTCGTGACCCTGAATGGATGGTCAGCCAAACCACGGGTTTACTTTCTTCGCGGCTGTACCGCGAGGCCCCGCACTGAGCATACTACAATCTCTGCCAGAGCGACATCGACTGGCGTACCCCACACTGGTGTCGACGTTGGAGCTACGGTTTGGCGACCGGCACCTGCGACATGCCCACCATTCCCGGCTGCGAAGCCGCACCCAGCGACCAGGAGAGCCATTGCAGAAGCTATGGAAAATGAGTCACCCTCTTATCACAGGGCTGAAACGCGAATGATAAGCCCCAGAATGGGACAAACAATGCAAGCGTTCTCAACTGCGCTCCTAGAGGATGCAAAAAAAAAAAAAAACCCGTGAGTTAATGCCCGCAACCAGTGATGCTCTCTGTAAAACAGTAAAAGAAAAGGGCCGAGCCCCTAAGTCGTTTTCTCTTCACCAAAATTTAAATAGTAGCATAAAACTTCAAAGTCATCACTCTGTTTGTACATGTTATAACCATTGACCAATAACTACTTAAGGTGCAAGGTTTAAAAAATATATTTAAAAAATAGAACACTGAATTCGGGGTAGTAAATATATAAATACTTATTTAAATAATTAAATAAATAATAATATAATTATTTGAGTATCGTCGTATGTGAGATGTTCATCTGTGTGCAAATACCGCCAAAATAAAACTGTGTTGTATGAATAATACAAAATTCAACACAATGTTAATGTGTTCAATTAAATTAACTTTTTAGAATGTTCATTGGTTGAAACAAAATTAAATATTATGGGAGGAGTGATGCATCACTTAGTATTTTACTTATTATACTAATGCATTGTTTTCCATTTTTTTACTTTATAATTTCCATATCAGTTATTATCAGTTCCGAAATAATGTTTAACGAACCCGCATGCGACAAAATAAATAAGTGGACATGGCTTTCCAGAATTTGAAGAGTAGCTAGCAGATCAACAGCCACGGCGAAACATCACTGCCATGAAGCTGGTAAGAAAATTAGGTGAAACACTGTTGCCATGAGGCTGGGCTGGATATCAGCAAGGAATTTCGAGCAGCAAGATGCCGGAATATGTAGGTATAAAGACATGCATGTAGGGAAGGTGGACCGCAAACAGGCGGTGATGCAAAGCTTTACGACATAATTTGTCAAAAATACGATTACCTAATAATTACGTGACTTCACATAATGATACTTGGAAGAGAAAAAGAAAAAATAAAGGTCACGTTAGCACCAAAGAAATTTGCGCGATTGGGCAATTTCGCCCTCATGGCANGGAGAAAAAGAAAGGTCACGTTAGCACCGAAGAAATTTGCGCGACTGGGCAATTTCGCCCTCATGGCATATTCGATACAATCGAATGATCTTGCGGTGGTCACGAAATACATTGGAGATGAATACTAACAACATATTAAAATTTTATTTTTTCAAATAATATAAATTACGTTAATGTTATGTAGAAAATATTTTTTCACAAGTAATGTTTTATAACCAGACAAAATTTTAACACAGACGCTTAAGTGCCATCTATCGTGGAACAAAAAAAAAAACTTGAATATGTTATAGTAGAGAGTCACCAAAAAGTATGTTTACCTAACAGTATATTCTTAATTATAAGTAACCCAATATTTTATGTTGGGTCTCAGATAGCAATGATTAACAGTTTAGTAAAATTATTTGGCAATTAACAGAAGAATGAGACAAATAAAGAACAGGGACAATCGACAGGGCTTTGCCACAAATATAGCTGAAAAGCGAATTCAAGTTTAAGGAGGTAACTGCGCAAAAAAAAAAAAAAAGGCTCACAAGGCATTGTGAGGCTTCCCCACTTATCTTTGGAAGGGTGCCACCAGGAGGCGCGTGCAATCATCACAGTCGGCTTTTCCATCGATGCCATCGCCGACACAGAGGTACGGCACACGGTACATCTGGCTGCAACCCACAACGTGCAGGACGCCCTGGTCCTTGCACTGGAGGTAGAGTCAGCAAGACAGGCGCCCGCACCTCGACGTCTGGTACGGACAGTGGCGCTGAACGACGACGACGGTATCAAGAACACACTGAAGAAGATACAGACGACTATGAGGAACATCGCTTCTAGGATCAGTGCTACAGAGTTTCGCCGCCCTCACCCAAACGGCCTGAGTGTTGGTTATGTGGACAGCTGGGGCACCTGAGAGTCTACTGCTCACAAATGCAGCAGCATCAGGAGCAGCAGCGGGTAAAGAGGCAGCGAGAGGCAGGTGAATGTACAACCCATTAGGAAAAAGTTTGTTAACACCTATTCTGAAAAAAAGGGG